>CAUJRU010000013.1:2977500-3282500 GCA_963277665.1 Viscum album | reverse complement strand
ACCTTTTTGAGGGGAATTATTGCCTACTCTGGGACTCTCTTATAGATTTAAGTTGTGTTCACAAATCCTTATTAATTAACCAAGAATGAAAATGATTTTTCCTTTAGATTTGGCAATCGATGATTGATATGTATGGGATTTAGAGAATCTTTTATATGTATTTGAGGTTCTTCATCGATAGATAATCATCCGTATGTATTAGAGATTCTTAGTCAATGGTATCCTCCAATATATTATATTGAAATATCTTAGTCATTATGATGACCATACTAGTTTTGAAGCCACTCAGTAGGGCACTTGAAGTTTATTGTCATTCAAAAAGGAAAGGATTATTTCAGATTTGGGATTGTACCCGCAGATGGGCTACCTACATACCCTCATTAAAAAAGAGTCAGAACCCACATTGTTCGATAAGAAGGATATAGTTTAACATCATATGGGATGGAAAAGAATTAATGAATGATGGGATTTAACCTTAGAAAGGCTTCCTACATACTCTAATTTTAAGGAAGATATAAAAGTCCACATAGTTCGGGTGAAGAAATGTGGGGCTTATGCATGGTTAATGGATCAAAAAGATATGTCGTGATTACTTTTACACTCTATGCTCATGTGAGTAATGCTCTATGTGAGAAACAAGAGGTATCAGTAAACTTGACGATGGTGCCACGAAAGATGCAGTCATGAGAAATGATGTGGGGCTTATGTATAAATGACTGCCCAAGTAGATGAAGACCAGGACTTACTTTAGGAAAGAAGCCCAGGAGCAGGGTCCATATAGTTATTTGTAATTTATGGAGATTTGGAGTTTTAACCCGGGGCTTACTCCTGAGAAGGAGGCCCAAATTAAAAGGGACATATGATTGGGGCTTACTCCTGAGGAGGATGCTCAATGTTAAAGGAAACTATGACTGGGGCTTACTCCTGATAAGGAGGCCCAGGTTAAAAGAAACTATGACTGGGGCTTACTTCTGAGATGGAGGCCCAAACCAAGGGAACTTGGGGATTACTCCTGAAGAGGATGCCCTAAATCAAAATATCTTCTAATCTTAAAGGATGAGGTTATATAGAAGAAACCTCTAACCATGGTGACATAATTCTTGTAAGTCATGAGGTTTTGGGAGAGGTTATCACAGAATTCATTTCAGATAAAGAATCTAATAAAGGAACCATGCCATAAATGGCTTTGAAAAGGGGTTAGATGGATAATATCTTGAAGAGGAGAGGTGAAAGGGAGAGAGGCACACAAATGAAGTTGGCGCACAATTGTAGGTCGCGAAAATCATTTGGCCCTCAAGTCTTGGTCGTGCAAGTGTACTTGCACGACATGGGTTCACCTGGGCGATGAAGAATCTATAGGGTAATACTTGGGTGAGACTTAACTCAAGACTTTAGTAATATCCTAAGATGTTTACAAAAGGGCAGCATGCAAGTTTCATCGAAAGGGTATGGTGGAGCGCAAGTGTTTCCACTTTTAATGAGGTCCAGACACTTAGGCGCGCAAGTGTTGATGAATTCTAAACACTTAGGCCTTATACTACTCCTTCAAGTCCTCCATTCTAGGTAAAAAGTTAGCTTAGAATCTTTCAGAAGCGTTGAGTTAAAGACTTGGGTGACCAGAGCTTGAATCTGAGTTTTGGAAAATCCATCCTCAAAATGGGGGGCCCACATGTGCTATTTATAGCCCACCCTTCACCTTGGGTGAAAAATCAGATAGGGCACGCAAGTGACTTGCGCGGCGCGCAAGTAACTTGCGCACCTTACTCCAAATGGGATCCCAGTCCATGCCTTCATTAATTTTTTTGATGTTCTTCAAAGGGTGACCCTCTTTGTGCTTAAGGTATTCCCCTTTTCCATTCGTTGGACTCTGTGACGGAAAGGAGAATCAACAATTACCATGCACATGTATATGCACATGCACATGCACATGCACATGCCCATGCATATGCACAAGCACATGCACATGAACATGCACATGCACATGCACTTGGATGTGTGTTATTATTCATTTTTTATTATCATTCACATGCACATGCACGTACACTTGTAATTCACATGTGTTATTATTTATAATTTATTATTTATTATCGTTCACATGAAAATGCACAGGCATATGCACATGCACGTGCATTATGATTTATTATTTAAGCCAGGCACATGCATATGTATATGCACGTGCGTTATTACTATTATTATTATTAGAGGTATTTTTAGGGTTCACTAGCATTTTTTAGTATTTTTAGGTGTTATTAATATTTATTATGGTTTGTCAGGGTTTTAGGGTTTTTTAATGGTATATTAGCATTTTTTAGGGTTTGGTGGGGGTTATTATGATTTTATTAGGGTTTATTATGGTGTGTTAAGGTTTATTAGGTATTTTTAGGGTTTTATTAGGATTGAGTTGGGTTTATTAGGGTATATTATGGTATATTATGGTATATTTGGGTATGTATAGGATTTATTAGGGTTTATTATTGTTCATTATGGTTTATTAATTTCTAAGAGGGTATATTAGGGTATATTAGGGTTTATTAGTGCTTTTAGGCTTTTTTAGGTTTTATTATCATTTATTAGGGGTTTTAGGGCCTTTTAATGGTATATTTTAATTTTTTAGGGTTTAGTGGGGTTTATTATGGTTTATTATAGTGTGTTAAGGTTTATTAGGGTTGAGTAGGTATTTTTAAGGTTTTATTAGGGTTTAGTAGGTGTCTTTAGGGTTTTGATAGGGTTTATTAGGGTTGATTAGTGTTTATTAGGGTTTGTTAGGGATTTTTAGGGTTTACTAGGGTTTGTTAGTGTTTTTATTAGGGTATATGAGTGTTTTTTAGTTTTTGTTAATATATATGAGGGGTTGTTAGGAATTTTTAGCTTTTATTAGAATGTTTTCAGTGTTTGTGAGCACTTTTTATGGTTTATTAGGTTTTATTTGAATTTATTATGGTTTATTAGGGTTTCTAGGTATTTTTAATTGTTTGTTTCCGTTTTTTTGTTTATTGGGGTTTAGTTGGGTTTTATTAGGTTTTATTATGGTGTGTAAAGGTTTATTAGGGTGGAGAAGGTATTTTTAGGGTTTTATTATGGTTTTATTAGGGTTTATTAGTTTTTATTAGGGTTTATTAGGGATTTTTAGGGTTTATTAGGGGTTTATTAGTTTTTTTGTTTTATTAGGTTATATTAGTACTTGTTAATTCTTTTTAGATAATATAGAATTTTTTATTGGTTGTGAGTGTTTAGTTTTTGTTTGGGAGCGTTTTTAGGGTTTCTTAGATTATATTAGAGTTTATTATGATTTATTAAGGTTTCTAGGGATTTTTAAGGTATATTAGTGTTTTTTGTCTTTATTAGGTTATATTAGAGTTTTTAGGTCTTTTAGGTAATATACCGGGTTTTTATTGTTTGTGATCATTTTTTTATTTTTAGTGAGCATTTTTAAGGTTTATTAGGTTATATTAGAGTTTATCAGGGTTTCTATGGATTTTTTAAGGTATACTAGCACTTGTTTTCATTATTAAGTTTTTGTAGGGTTTTATTAGGGGTAATTATGGTGTTTTGAGGTTTGTTAGGGTTGAGTTGGGTTTATTTGGATTTATTTATGGTTTATTAAGTATTTTTAGGGTTTTTGGGGGTTTATTAAGGTTTATTACTGTTTATCAGTGTTTATTATGGTTGGTTAGGGTTGTTTAGCTTTTCTTAACATGTTTTTAGGTTTTATTAGGTTTTATTATATTTTATTAGGATTTATTTGGTATTTTTGGGGTTTTATTAGGGTTGAGTAGAGTCTCTTAGGGTTTTTAGGGATTATAAGTCGTTTATAGGGATTATAATAGTTTATTAGGGGTTTATTCGGGTTTAATTTTTTATATTATGGTATATTCTGGTTAATATTTTTGAGGGGTTTGAAGCATATTTAGGGTTTTAGTAGCATTTTTTAGTGTTTGTGTAGCATTGCTTGAGTTTATGTAGCATTTTTAGTGTTTATGTTGCAGTTTTAGGGTTTAGTTAGCGGTTTTAGGTTTTTTGTTGCATTTTTTAGGGTTTTTGTAACGTTTTTAGAGTTTATGTAGTGTGTCTAGGTTTTAGGTTTTCTGTATCATTTTTTTTGGGTTTATTTTTCGTTTTCTTGGTTTATGTAGAGTTATTAGGGGTGATGTAACGTTTATGTTACATTTTTTAGGGTTTATGTAACGTTTTTGGGGTTCATGTTGAGCTTTTAGGGTTTATGTTGTGTTTTTAGGTTTTATGTTGCATTTTTGAATGTTTATGTTGCGTTGTTTAGGGTTTATGTGACGATTCTAGGGTTTATGTAGTGCTTTTGGGGTTTATGTAGCATTTTTTGGGTTTATGGTGCGTTTTTTGGTTTATGTTGCGTTTTTAGGGTTTATGTTGTATTTTTAGGGTTTATGTAACATTTTTGGGGTTTATGTATCTATTTGCTGCCTTTTTTAGGGTTTTAATGGTTGTTTATGGTTTGTAGTGGTTTTAAGGGTTGTTAAGGGTTGTTAACGGTTGTTTATGGTTTTTATGGTATTTGATGGTTTTTTATTGGTTTTTTGTGGGGTTTTAAGGGTTTATTTGTTTTTTCGGTATTGATAGGGGTTGTTAAGGTTTTTTATTGTGTTTTAGGGTTTGTTTGGGTATTGTAGTGGTTTTTAGGGTTTGTGTAATGTTTTTTAGCGTTTTTTGGGTTCTTTAGAGTTTATTAGGGTTCTTTTGGGTTTATTAGTGTTCTTTAGGATTTGTTACGATTTATTAGCATTTTTTATTGTATATTAGGGTTTTATTGGGATTTTGTAGACATTAATAACTTTTTCTAGGGTTTATAAACAATTTTAGGGTTATTGAGGATTTATTAGGGTTTCTTAGGGTTTATTTTATTTATTAGGGTTTATTAACGTGTATTTGGGTTTATTACGATTTATTAGTGTTTATTATGATTTGTTAGGGTTTATTGCAGTTTATTAGGGGTTTTTTATGGTTTGTCTCAGTTTGTTACGATTTATTTGGCATTTTTAGGATTTGTTATGATTTATTTGGGATTGTTAGGGATTTTTATGATTTATTATGGGGTTATTAGAGTTTATTAGGGTTTATTAGTAGGTTTTAGGGTTTTGTGTGCTATTATTTGGTAGTTTTTGTCGTGTTTTGTCGGGATTTCTATGGTTTTTAGTTATTGTTATGATTTATTATGGTTCAATAGTGTTTTTTATTATATATTAGGGGGTTTAGGTGTAAAGACCCGGAATTTTCGTGGAATTGTTTTTCTTAAATACATGGGAATTTTACGAGTCCCCGAAAACTGACGGCGCATGATTCTGAGGCCCGGTGTGCCCAGAATTAATTTCTGAAGTTTTGTTTGGGTACGTTTAGTAAACATACGAGTGGGTTTTTATAACTTTTGAAACGATGCTTGGAATTTAAATCTAAGGGCACTGTTGAACTCGTAGTGTTGGCATTCGCTTAAGAAGACTATCACCTCGACGGCAGTGGGTCGAGATTAAAAGATAGTTTTTGGGTTTTTAGAGAATGAATTAAATGAAAAATAAAGTGTGTGGATTAATTTTTTATTTTTTGGTTAAAACCTCCTCATGGGAGTTAGAGGTGGGACCACCACACCTTAACCTCCCATGAGAGGTTATGATGGTGGGGCGCACCCGAACCTAACCTCCCGCGATAGGTTATGACGTGGGGACCACACTGGACTAAAATACCCTATTAATGGTGCGATAGGAAAAGCTCTCAACTCCCCTCATTAATGAGGGAGATTATCTCCACACCCCCTCCTTTATTGGTGCCAACTCCCCTAATTTAATGGTGCCAAATCCTCCACATTAATTCAGGGGGATCCAAGTCAATTAATTCACCATTTTAAATTTTGTGCCAAAAAATTAAATAATAAATTAATAAAATATATTATTATTTTGGTTGGAATTGTTCATTTTGGTGGCAGCTTTGAGGGGAGGATTATTGGGAGAAAGATCCCAATGAAGAACGCCTTCGACTATGAAGAACGCCGACATTCTTCGACATCCTTTCTCGGATCCTACGGACGTGGCACGTTTTCGAAAACTGACATCCCTCCTCAACGTCATCAACGAGCCGACGCACGAGCTCGAGATTGGAAGTGTGCGGCGGACTTGATGAATGACGATCACCTTCGTCTTCTTCCCGCGACTTCATCGGTGATCAACAAACAAATGTAGGGGGTTAATTTGAGTAATAATACTTTCCTTATTTCACTTCTTCGGTTGGAAATGAATCGTTGTGGTGGTTGTAAAAATTGAATTTCATCTTTCTTCCTACTTGATGAGCCAAATGTTACCACCCTAAAAAGGGAGGGTGCGGACCAAACCACCATGGCTTGACCCCTCCACCGTTCTTGTTTATGATGATCTTCGACATGGCGGTGAAGCAACGAGGCAACAAAAATAGCAAAGACAAAGGCCGCGCTACCCGCGGCCTCCGTGATCTGTGTTGCCCCCACAGCGTTCTGAACCACCATCGGTCGAACCGGCCCCAGATAAGCCCCTACCGGCCATGTCGGTCGCAGAGCTAATCCGCTGCCCCGAGTCGTCCCATGCCCCGCCGGCCTGCCCGCCCACCTCCAGGCCGCCACCTCTCCTACCCGGCTGCCTCTCAGCCGCTTTCCGGTGTGCCCGACTGCCAGTCGGCCCGCCTGGAGCCCTCCCCAGCTGCCTCTCGGCCGCCTGCCGACCTGCACGACCACCCGCCGGACCACTTGGTGCCCTTCCCGGCCGCCCGCTGGCCCACCTAGCACCCTGCCCAGCCGCCTGATGACTGCCCACCGGTTCGCCTGCCGGTCTGCCTGGCCGCCTGCTGGCCTGGCCGCGCCCTGCTGGCCTGCCTGGCCGCCTCCCGTGCGCCTGACAAAACTGTGGCAGCCCCCACGCCCTGTGCGCCCCATTCCTCCCAAGCTGCGCCCCTCAGGGCACTGGCCGAACTGGTCTCGGCCATCCAGGACAAGACATCGAGCCACGCCCCACACGTTCCGGGCCGAACCGGCCCCTAGCCCAGGCTGAACCGCCCATGCGACCTACTGACCTGGGCCTAGTGGGCCGAGCCAAACCTAACAGGTTGTCCTACCCAATGGGCTATGCAAGAACCAATAGGTCTGACCTGGTCGACCCTGACCAGGTCGGCCCAGACCGGGTCGGACCGGACCCGGGTCCACTACCGACCCTTTACTTTCTTGGGCCATATCTTTAGCACCGGACATTTGTTTGATGAACCATCAGTGGTGCGGGTAATCTTGGAGTATGACAGTCCCTTGAGTATACCCCACTGGAGATTGGGGTATAGTTGAGATACAGTCAGTTTGGATCATGCACGAATCCCTCTGGGCCCCCGGGACTAAAAGAATAATAACTCACAGACCGGGCGTCTGATTGACACGCCGTATATTGCGTTGAGACCCCTATGATGTGGCAGAACTTTGAGATTATTCTACGTGAGACTTTGTGAAAATTGGAGTATCAAACAGTAGCTCATGGATCAGATCCTTCCATTGACGAGGGAGCAAAGTGCAGAGACCTAGTAGTTGGTTGAGACCTAATGACTGCTGACCATTTTTACTCGGAGTGACTTGAATAGCCCAGTGGGGAGCACCTTGGTGTTGTGGGAGACCCATAGTGTGGGGAAACTTGGTGTCATGGTAGACCCACGGTACTCGATAGAAGGAGTAACTCAGCAGGCTACGAGGGGGAGCACCCTAGTGACGTGGAAGACCCACGGTGAAGAGCACCTTTGTGATGCATCAGACCCATGGTACTCGACATGAGGTGTACCTCAGAAGTACAAGGGTATTGGGAAGCACCTTGGTGTTGCAGCAGGCCCACTGTACTTGACAGAGGAGGAGTTCTCCAGCAGTCGTGGTTTCGATAATGTGAATAAAAATCCTGGTTGAGCTGAGTCAGTAACTTTTGTGTTTACCTCATGATTGAGATGGATTACTTGATAACTTAGGTATATGTATGGGCATATACCTAAGTAGAGTTATCTGTTGATTTCATTCTTTGTGGTCTATCCTTGTTAGATTTTATGAGATCCTGAGGGTCTTGGGGTCCCTACTGAGTATCGTTATACTCACCCCTGCATGGGATATGCCCTCACCTCATTGTGTTGGTTGCACAAAACAGACAGTGCTGACTGAGATTGAGAGTACCAGGACTGGACGGTTCCCGGAGGTGGACCATACGATGTGTCGGTACACAGAGGAGAATGACAGACGTGGAGTGCTGAGGAGGATATCTGTACCTACCCTTCAGGTAGGATTCGTGGGGGATGACGCAGGAGCTGTTTTTCACCTTTCAGTTATTTTGTCCTTTTCATTTGTACTTGTACTTTATAGTTGGGATTTTATTTCCAGACCCTTTACTTTTCAGCACTCCTTTTGTATATAGTTTTATTTTGTGTTTTGTTTCCAGCTAATACCCTGTTGTGTGAGTTTTCAAGTTTTAAATGAAATTCCTTCCCAGTTTAGGGATTTACTCCTTTGGTGCTAGTCGCCAGCCCCTAGCCCATGGAAGGCGGTTTTGGGGTAGCCACGGCATTGGCCCCGGGGGATGGGTCGTGACAAATTGGTATCAGAGGAGTCGGTTCTACCGTAGAACATAAGACTCTGATTTTTCATTTCTGTGAAGAAATAGTGTTAAGTATAGTGAGTGTGGGTTTCAGTTCAGGGATTCCAGTGTTGGTACGGAGGCCAACGTATCCATACAAAAAGACCTTGACTTTTTATTCCGGACTCAGTGCATGAAAACACTATTTGCGTGTGTGTTTTCAAAAGTTTTCCTTAAGTCAGCTCAACCAGGTCAGCTCACCAGGTATAATCTTTTGACCGTGTCGCATCTGTTTCTTTTAGGATGCCTCTCCATGGAAGAATAACGAGAGTTTTGAGAGTTTTTTGCATGGTTATCCCACCAAGCGATGAGGCCTCGGTGCATGGCCCTTTTCCAATAGAGGAACCGGTGGTAACACTTCCCGTTTGGCCACCGATTCTACTAGCCCTAACAGAAGAAAATGCATGCCGCTTGAGCATGTTTCACGAGTTCTAGCGCCAGAGGCCACCTAGGTTCAGGGGAGAGACAGACCCAAGGGCGGATGAGGATTGGTTGGAGGCTTTGGTGAGAGTCTTCATACTGGTAGGGACACCATCCAACCTTATGGTGATCCTTTCTGCGAGTCTCCTTCAGGCAGCAACAGGCATATGGTGGATCCTGATGCTCCAGGTGCATGATGAGATGACGCTTCTTTGGGCAGACTTTGAGAGCTTGTTTCGGGCAGATTTTTTCCAAGCGGCTCTTCGCGCAGTGCGTTTATAGGAGATACTTCTTCTGTAGTAGGGCAGCATGACAGTAGCTCAGTACTCAACAAGGTTCACCAACCTCTCACGCTACTCTACTACTATGGTACGAGACCCATTCGTCAGGGCCCGAACCTTCGAGCAGGGGCTCAGGTGAGAGATCGGAGCTTCGATGATCCCCCTTAGCATCCCGACGCCAGCAGAGGTGTTGGAGTGAGCCCTCTTAGTGGAGAGTTTCCTTACTGAGTAGTCTACAGTATCAAGACCCACCACTAGTCGACAAGCAGTGGAGTCTTCTACAGCTGGTAGTAGACAGATGTCGCATAGGTCCAAGAGGACCAGACCCACGAGTGGACGACCACATGACTCCGGATCGGTTGTGCGAGGCACTGGAGACAGATCCAGAAATTCCATGAGCAGGCAGTGTTACTCATGCGGCGGGTAGGGTCACATGGCTCGTGAATGTTTGACCCACCCTTTGGATGATTAGCAGATGGTCGAAGGACTGCTTAGGCAGACCCAGAGATTTGATAAAGGCGGTCCGCAGGGAGTAGGCGGACGTTGCTGAGGATCTGTTCATGCAACTAGAAGTGGACGAGTTTCAAGGTGTTACCGGCTCCACCACCAGGAGGTCCACCCTGACCATAGGGATCAGTTGGATAGGTGAGAGATTATCTCTAGGAAGCTGAGGCATATGATCATAGCGCTCTGGAGATGATTCAAGGTATGGTCTGTGTCTACTCCAACTTAGTTTTAGTTCTTATAGACACAAGTTCCAGTCTCTCTTTTATCGCCACTACCCTCGTTTGGAGCTCAGAGATTCTAACGGATCCATTGGATCGATCCTTATGGCTAGAGACTCTTACGGGAGTAGACTCGATGATTACGAACTGGTGCTGGCAGTGTAGGCTTACTCTAGGATGCGAGAGCTTCAGTTGAGATCTCCTGATAGTGGCGTCGAGGCCTACGACGTTATCTTGTGTATGGATTGGTTATCTACATTCCATGCTTAGATTGACTGTATTAGGCACAAAAGTGCAGTGTGTCCACACATATGGGACCAAGTTTATCTTCACCAATGAGAAGGGAGCCTTTTTAGAGTAGGATGGACTTGTATAGAGGAGAGTACAACCGATCACTCATTAGTTGGCTTGCCTTACCCTCGGAGCAGTTGATGTGGAATGTCTGACTCATCCTGTAGTGGTGGACCATGTAATGGCCCGGACCTCTCCGTTCCATTACTTTGTAAAAATTTGATATGGTCAAACACGACGTGTGTTATAATAATAATTTTTGATAATAATAATTGATAAGGGTGGAGTGAAATTTTTTTTGTGTTAATTAGATTAAATGGTTTTAATTTAATCATTGTTAAATAAAAGAAATAAAATTGAATGTATTTAATTCAATGAGGGAGGTGCATGGTTTCTTTTTGATTTATTTAAATTTTAATAAATAATAAATTATTTGTGTAATGGGCATATAATGGGAGTCACATGAAATAAATTATAAAGTAATAAATTATAATAAATGAGGCGCATGTAATAAATTATAAAGGAATGAAATGCATGGGGCGCATGGGCGTGACCTTGTACAGGAGGCATTGTGCGGTTCTCCTCAATTAAAGTTGGAATTGTGTAAATAACATTAAAAGGGTATTATTATATAATAATTTTTTATAATAATAATAACATGAAGAGGCACATGGAAGGGGTTCCAAACCTGTGTGTGAATATCATGTGATGGGAGATAGGGAGTAATTATAAGATAATAATGGGCGCCAATAATAATAATTATTATTAATGATAATGATGGAAACCCATTGATGAAATTGAACGAGGATTTATTACTATTATATTAAATAATAATGGTAATGGTGGCTTTTATTGTGTGATTAATTAAATGGAATTGTTTTAATTTAATATGAGAATAACCATGATAAACTAATTTGATGGGATTAAATTAGAACATTAAGGATGGGTGTTATTAATATTAATTTTATTAATAATAACATTGAAGTGATAATAGAGTAAAGTCAAGGGGAGGTGCCAATTTTGGTGGAGTGGGAGAAGAAATCATGAATGGAAGATTTATATTGGAGAGTGAAAGAGTTAAAGGAAACAAATTAGATTTTTAACTAATAAGAAAAAGGGAGAATTTCATGAATTGGTGAGGTGCACCAAATTGGAGAGGATTTTGAGCGTGAATATTAAATGATATTGGAGAGATAAATTTTCAATGAAATGAAATAATAATGATAATATAATATTATTATTATTATTTATGGTTTTCAAAACCATAATTCGTCCATAACTTCTTCAGATGATATCGGATTGACGAACCGTCAGCGGCAGCATAACCCTGAAATTATGACAGTCATTTTAAGACCAATAATGAATTAGTTTTTATGTATTGTGTCTCGGGTCAATAAAACACCTATTATTAATTGAAGTTAGTATTATCATTAAACATATGGAAACCATGTGACGTGTCATGTGTTGATCAGTCAAACAACCTAATAGCTGTACATTCACATCGTGTATTCATTAATATAAGTTGCGTACCATTTTACCTTTTCATTGCCTATATAAGAGAGGGTCACGTGTTATTTACGGACCCCTCTTCTTCTCCACATGGCGATGCTCTCGGATGACCCATAAGCCTTCCTCCTATCTTCTTCATCCGGACTCTGATCGTTAATCTGTTGGTGGCTGCATGATCGTTTCGATGAGGTGAACATCGTCCTCATCGTTCCTTTCCCTCTTTCTCAACTTCCTCTTCACAGTTTTTTACCGAGGATATTGCTGATATTTGATAGGAACGACGCTCTTCGATAAACGTCATCTTAATGGTACGTTCTACCGCGTTCTTATTCCTTCCTCGATCTCCTGTTTCTGTTCCTCCTTGCCATGCTATGACAAGTGACACATTAAATCTTAATGGAGTCTCCCTTAGTTGATAGTACGATTGTGCCACAATATCCAAGGGGGGATATAGTTGTCGGGAGGATTTATCGAAATCCTCGTGGAGGTTGTTCTCACAAAAGGACATCAAAACCTGTTCAGGTAGGGATCTTACCTTCGTCTCTATCTATTTTGAGCATCATGCGGCGTGGGTATCCTTTTGTTTTCATAAGATACGGTTGAACCAGTAAATAAAGATAATAACTTGTTAAAGAATGGTTTTGGGGAAAGTTTTTTGATATTGTTTTTTTTTCATCAATGCATGTCCTTTGATTATGTTGTGAATTGAATAGGCTTATGCGTACTGAAAATAACAGTCGTTGGGGGCCTTTTCTTGCGCAATTAAATGTTGCCCTGTTATTCTAGATTGTTTCATGGATGGAATTTCATAGAATGTGGAAATTGGTTAATCATGTAATGTTGGATGATTAAATGAATACATGGAACCCTTGTATGATCACCCCGGTTAAACTAAATGAAAGAATGAATTTGTGGGTGCTGGTTGGGGTTTTAATATGTGAAGGGGTGTTTTGTGGGTTTTTGTGGAACGGGTGAGCAGTGGGGTTGTGGTTGGCTTGGTTTTGGGTTGGCATGTATGATATGGTTGTGAGGGGCAGCAGAGTTGCGATAAATGGTATCAAAGGTATGATGTTGTGGTACGGATATTGTTTCCAATGTGTTTGTGGTTATGGTGGTTGGCCATAGGGATATAGGGATGGGTTCTGCATAGGAATAAAAGTGGAAGAGTTAACTAATGAATTGTGGTGCATGGTAGTTGATTAAATACGGGAAATCAATGGAATTGATTGGATGATAAAAGAAAATGGTATTGTGTTTCTTGTGTTTTCCCGAACTTTATTTGTGGTTGGCAGGGATATGTTTTATGAACAATTGATCTGGTTTGGTTGTTTTTAGTTGCTCGGTAGTTAAGGAATTGATAAACTAAAACTGTTGAAACATGAAAAGCTTAATGGGGTTTGGGCTGTTTATTGTGTGCATACTTTCGAGGTAGTAGTTCTGAGGCATGTGCTCAGATCTTTTTGTGTAGAAGTCTTAGGATGGGATGAGTGGTTGATATAATTATATAAATTTGTACGTTTTATGTTACTTTACGCACCCCACCCAGGTTGAGAACTATGTGCCGAACACCCATGGGATGGGGGGTGAGATTCTCAAACATCTAAAGGATGGATGGTTATTGTTCTTCCCCATGCTCCCTCTTCCAGGTTCTATAGCCCAAGATCCTTCGGGTAGGTTACAACAGATATTTCCCAATACTCTTTGGGATGGGGATGTGATATGTTCCCAGGTGTCTTTAGGATGAGATGTTATGTGGTTCCCATGTGTCTTCAGGATGATATGTGGTTATGGATGAGGATTGAGTGCCGGTGGGATACTATGAGCTTCATATGGCCAGGTTGCGGCACTAGGTCGAGCTTCGTATGGCCAGGTTGCGGCACTAGATCAGGAAGAGGGGGAAGCATCAGAGCGTTAGGTGTGAGGGCTTGAGCAGTATTCACAGGGCATTAGGACTTCTCTTCACCTGTGCATGAGAGCTTTAGGTTTTCCTACTGAGTATACTTGTATTCTCACCCTATGTTTACTTTCAGGTTTTCAAGAGGACTTAAGGGATCGTGTGAGACCTTGCTTTTTGGGCGTTGGAGTTTTGCTGATTTCAGTTTTTTCTTTCTTTTTTTCGTATCGTACTTTGAAGATTTTCTTATACTTGTACTTTAGTTTTAGTATTGTATAAAACATGCATATGGGTTTGGTCTTGGGTTTATTTTCATTTACTTGTTCCTTTTTCTTTTGGTGTTTGATGCATCCTATTTCTCGATCTTATATAATGAAAAGGGTAATGCCTCTAATATTTGTGAAAACTCATACCCTTGGTGCTAGTCGCCACTCCGAGGCCTACTGGAGGTGGGACTCGGGGGTCATTATCTCCCTTTCAACATTGTCAACTCTGGAGGGGCATCTTTGGTGGGAGGGGGTCGTGACTGAATGGAATCGGAGGCGAGGTTGGTTGAGAGATAGGATGGAGTCTGGAGTTAGGCACAGTGAGGATTACATGGGATGGTAGGGCAACAGTGTTGGATGATCTTAGTGTGTGACATAGGCTAGGGAAGACCAGTTAGGACATAGGATTTTAGGCCCCCCCGTGATCCGATGCAAGGACTTTGAGCTTACCGAATGACCAAGTAAGACTACATTGATTTTAGGATAGAGACCCTAGGAAAGGTACATGCATCATCATGATTTGTGTTTTACTTGATTTGGGAGTTCTGGGAAAGAAATAAAATTAAAATGATAAAATGAAACCTTGAGAAAATTTCCTTTCTACTTGGGATTAGGTGTTCCTTGTTTACCGAACAGATATGGCACCTGTACATCAACATAAAGGTAGAGGAGTAGGACGCAGACAGTTGCACGTAATAGAAGTGGAAACCCTAGAAAGTCCAGAGATCGAGAGAGATATTTTTGGTTTTACTTAAAATGCTCTCTTTTATGTTTTTTTTAAATTCAGGATCATCACACTCCTTTGTTGAAACTTATTCTCGCCCATGCTTTGGGCCTAGACCTTGTTTTTCATGAGTCTATAATGCTAAGTTGTTTCCCTCTTTCCTTTAAATGTGTGTAAAGAGTCCTAACATGTGGGGAGAGGAAAACCTGATCCCTAATCAAGACACATTAATTTGGATGTGATTAAACCTGTGTGGGCGAGTCAGTGTCGCCTAAAGCTGATAGTATCTTGACATGGGAGAAGGAATTACCCAATCCATGTGTTGGGGAAGCGTTCTTCTTGTTTTCTGTGATGTTGGGGGCAGGGTGTGTATGAGAAATTCTAAATTATGGGGGTGGGAGGACCTAATCCCTAATCGAGATGCATTAATGTGGATGCGATTAAACCCGTGCAGGCGAGTCAGTGCTTCCTAAAGTGGATAATATCTTGACATGGGGGAAGGAATTACCAGACTCATATAATTAGGATGATGTTGGATTCCTGTTATGATGAGATCTCTGAGAAGTATCTTGCGGGGTGGTTGTTCGGACCTTTCCCCTTTTTATGGGTTGATTTTTAATTCTCGAGGACGAGGATGTTTTGAGAGGTATCTGATGTAATGGCCCGGACCTCTCCGGTCCATTACTTTGTAAAAATTAGATGTGGTCAAACACGACACGTGTTATAATAATAATTTATAAGGGTGGTGTGAAAATATTTGGTGTTAATTAGATTAAATGGTTTTAATTTAATCATTGTGAAATAAAAGAAATAAAATTGAATTTATTTAATTCAATGAGGGTAGGTGCATGGTTTTTTTTATTTAAATTTAAATAAATAATAAATTATGTGTGTAATGGGCATATAATGGGAGGTGCATGGAATAAATTATAAAGGAATAAATTACAATAAATGAGCCGCGTGTAGTAAATTATAAAGGAATGAAATGCATGGGGCGCATGGGCGTGACCTTGTATAGGAGGCGTTGTGAGGTTCTCCACAATTAAATTTGGAATTTTGTAAATAACCTTAAAAGGGTATTATTATATAATAATTTGTTATAATAATAATAACATGAAGAGGTTCATGGAAGGTATTCCCTACCCGTGCATGAATATCATGTGATGGGAGAGAGGGAGTAATTATAAAATAATAATGGGCATCAATAATAATAATAATTATTAATGATAATGATGGAGACCCATTGATGAAATTGAAAGAGGATTTATTACTATTATATTAAATAATAATGGTAATGGTGGCTTTTAGTGTGTGATTAATTAAATGGAATGGTCTTAATTTAATATGAGAATAACCATGATAAACTAATTTAATGGGATTAAATTAGAACATTAATGATGGGTGTTATTAATATTAATTTTATTAATAATAACATTGAAGTGATAATGGATTAAATGCAAGGGGAGGCGCCACTTTTGGTGGAGTGGGAGAAGAAATCGTGAATAGAAGAGTTAGATTGGAGAGAGAAAGAGTTAAAGGAAACAAATTAGATTTTAAACTAATAAAAAAGAGAGGGAATCTCATGAATTGGTGAGGTGCACCAAATTGAAGAGGATGTTGAGCATGAATCTTAAATGAGATTGGAGAGAGAAATTTTCAATTAAATGAAATAATAATGATAATATAATATTATTATTATAATTATTTATGGTTTTCAAAACCATAACTCATCCGTAACTTCTTTAGATGATATCAGATTGACGAACCGTCAGCGGCAGCGTAACCCTAAAATTATGACGGTCATTTTAAGTCCAATGTTAAATACCTTTTTATGACTCATGTCTCGGGACAATAAAACACCTATTATTAATTGAAGTTATTATTATCATTAAATGCATGGAAACCGCATGACGTGTCGTGTGTTGACCCGTCAAACAATGTAACAGTTACACGGTCACGTCGTGTATTCATTAATACATGTTTCGTACCTTTTTACCTTTTTGTTTCTTATATAAGAGAGGGTCACATTTTATTTACGGACCCCTCTTCTTCTCCACACGGTGACGCTCCCGGATGAACTAGAAGCCTTCCTTCTATCTTCTTCATCCGGACTCCGACCGTCGATCTGTCGGTGGCTGTGGGATCATGTCGATGAGGTGAACATCGTGCACCTCATTCCTTTCCCTCTTCTTCGACTTCGTCCTCATAGTTTCCTATTGAGGAGATTGATGATATTTGACGGGAACGATGCTCTTCGACGAACATCCTCTTAATGGTACGTTCTACCCCGTTCTTATTCCTTCCTCGATCTCCTCTTTCTGTTCCTCCTTGCCATGCTATGACAAGTGACACCATAAAACTTAATGGAGTCTCCCTTGGTTGTTAGTGCAGTTGTGCCATAGCATCCATAGGAGGACGTAGTTGTAGGGGGGAGTGATCGAAATCCTCGTGGTGGTTGTTATCGAAGAAGGACATCAAAACCTATTTAGGAAGGGATATTACCTTTGTCTCTCTCTCTTTTGAGCATCATGCGGGGTGGGTATCCTCTTGTTTTCGTGAGATACGGTTGACCCAGTAAATAAATATAATAACTGGTTAAATAACGGGTTTGGGGAAATTTTTCTGATATTGTTTTTTCCCATCAATGCTTATCCTTTGATTATGTTTTGAATTGAATAGTCTTATGCCTACTAAAAATCATGGCCGTTAGGGGCCTTTTCTTGTGCAATTAAATGTTGCCCTATTTTTCTGGATTATTTAGGGGATAGAATTTCATAGAATGTGGAAATTGTTTAATCATGTAAAGTTGTCTGATTAAATGAAAACCTGGAACCCTTGTATGATCACCCTGGTTAAACTAAATGAAAGAATGAATTTTTGGGTTCTGGTTGGGGTTTAATTATGTGAATGGGTGTTTTGTGGGTTCTTTTGGAACGGGTGAACAGTGGGGCTGCAGTGGTCTTGGTTGTGGGTTGGCGTGTATGATATGGTTTTGATGGGTAGAAGAGCTGCGGTAAATGGTATCAAAGGGATGATGATGCAGTATGGGTATTTTTTCTGATGTGTTTGTGGTTATGGTGGTTGGAAGCAGGGCTTCCAGGATGGGTTGTGCATATAAATAAAAGTGGAAGAGTTAACTAATGAATTGTGGGGCATGGTAGTTGATTAAATACAGAAAATCAATGGAATTGATTAGCTGATAAAAGAAAATGGTATTATGTTTCTTGTGTTTTCCCTAACTTTATTTATGGTTGGCAGGGATATGTTTTACGAACAATTGATCTGGTTTGGTTGTTGTTAGTTTCTCATTAGTTAAGAAACTGATAAACTAAAACTATTGAAACCTAAAAAGATTAATGGGGTTTGGGGTTGTTTATTGTGTGCATACTTTTGAGGTAGCAGTGTCGAGGCATGTGCTCAGATCTTTTGTGTAGAAGCCTTAGGATGGGTTGAGTGGTTGATATAATTATATAAATCTATACGTTTTATGTTTCTTTAATCACCCCACCCATGTTGAACACTACGTTCCAAACACCCGTGGGATGGGGGTGAGATTCTCCAACATCTAAAGAATGGCTGGTTACTATTCTTCCTTGTGCTCCTTCTTCCAGGTTCTATAGCCCAAGATCCTTCAGGCAGGTTATGACAGATGTTTCCCAAGAGTCTTCAGGATGAGGATGTGATATGTTCCCAGGTGTCTTTGGGATGAGATGTGATGTGGTTCCCAAGTGTCTTCGGGATGAGATGTGGTTATGTCTGAGGATTGTGTGCCGGAGAGATACTATGAGCTTCGTATGGCCAGGTTGCGACACTATCTTGAGCTTCGTATGGCCAGGTTGCGGCACTAGCTCAGGAATAGGGGGAAGCATTAGAGCGTTAGGCGTGAGGGCTTGAGTAGTATTCAGTGGGAAGGTGGAGCGGGGTACCCATACTTTGAAAATATTACTATACTACTCTATTTACTTGAGTTATTTGGTGAGTGTGGCTTGTAAGGTTGGGTGGATAGATTCATTTCTAGGATTTGTCTCCTTCTGTTTTCTCATGGGGCATTAGGATGTCTCCCCACCTGTGCACGAGAGCTTTAGGTTTTCCTACTGAGTATACTTTTATGCTCACCCTATGTTTACTTTCAGGTTTTTAGGAGGACTTCAGGGATTGTGTGGGACCTTTCTGGTTGGGCATTGGAGTTTTTTTGGTTTTAGTTTTTTATTTTGTTTGGGTATCGTACTTTGGATCTTTTCTTGTACTTGTACTTTTGTTTCAGTATTGTATAAAACATGCATATTGGTTTGGTTTTGGGTTTATTTTCATTTACTTGTTCCTTTTTCTTTTGGTGTTTGATTCATCCTATTTACTGATCTTAAATAATAAAAGGTTAATGACTCCCATATTTGTGAAAACTCATACCCTTTATGCTAGTCACCACTCCGGGGCCTACAGGAGGCGGGAATCGGGGGTCATTATCTCCCTTTCACCATTTCAAGCTCCAGAGGGGCATCTTTGGTAGGAGGGGGTCGTGACAGACCAGTACTAAGATGTTTTCCCTGATGATGTCCTAGGACTACACCCTCAAAGGGTGGTGGAATTTTACATATACTTGTACCCTAAGATGGCACCGATATCTACACCAATGTATCGGATGGCTCCCACGGAGCTTCGCGAGCTGTGGGTACAGTTAGAGGACTTACAGGAGATGGGATTCATTCAGCCCTGTGTTTCTCCCTAGGCAGCCCCAATTCTGTTTTCCAAGAAGAAGAATGGAAGCTTGAGGCTTTGTGTCAACTACCGTTTCCTAAAATAGGTGACCGTAAAGAACAAGTACCCACTCTCAAGTATTGACGACCTCTTTGATCGGTTGAAGGGTGCACTGTGGTTCTCGAAGATTGACCTCAGATTAGGCTATAACCAACTCAGAGTTTGAGACGAGGATGTGCAGAAGACAAATTTCAGTTGTTGGTATGAACACTATGACTTCTTGGTTATTCCTTTCGGCATAACCAATGATCTAGCAGTGTTCATGGGACTAATGAGCCGGATTTTCCAGCCTTACCTCATTCTCTTTGTTGTAGTCTTCATTGACGACATTCTGATCTACTCGACTACTAAGGAGGAGCATGCCTACCATTTGCAGATAGTACTGGACACACTTCGAGAACACCAGCTTTATGGTAAGCTCTCGAAGTACCAGTTTTGGATCTGATAGGTTCAATTTTTGGGACATGTCATCTCGGAGGCTGGAGTTGCAGTGGATCCAGCAAAGATTGAGGCGACACTTTCTTGGGAGCCACCCAGGAGTGTGAAAGAGGTACGAAGTTTCCTGGGTTTTGATGGATACTACTGGAGATTCGTTCCAGACTTCTCCAGAGTTACAGCACCGCTATCAGCCTTGATGAAGAAGGGGAAACCCTTCGTGAGGTTGGAGAGATTCTAGAAGAGTTTTCAGGAGCTGAGGAAGAGGATGAATAGTGCCCCCATCTTGAGGCTTCCAGAGGAAGGCGTTGGGTACATAGTTTACTACGATGCATCAGGGACCGGACTCGGGTGTGTCCTAATGCAGGAGCGAGTAGTGATCGCATATGGTTCTCGGCAGCAGAGACAGAATGAGCAGAACTACGCTACCCATGACCTGGATTTAGCAGCAATGGTCTTCTCCTTGAAGATGTGGCGACACTATCTGATGGGAGAACGTTTTTCCATATACTATGATCACAAGAGTCTCAGATATATCTTCTCTTAGAAGGACCTGAACCTGAGACAGCGGCGATAGCTTGAGTTCCTCCAGGAATATGAATTTGTGATAGTTTATACTTTTGGAAAGGGGAACGTTGTAGCAGATGCACTCAAGAGGAGATCTGGTATACAGCTGCTAGGTGAGCCGCGACAACAGCTGGCTGCCTTACAGATATCCATCGTGGATAGAGATGGAGCAGCCTTTCTTCAGTCTCTTACAGTCACTCCCCGCTTCTTCAGTGAGTCAAGGAGGAATAGCGTGGAGATGCCGACAGTGAGACACGACGTGCTCAGATATCCACAGGGCAGGCACCTGATGGATTTTCTGAAGGTTGGGAACACGTAATCCTCTTTAGAGGATGTACTATAGTACCAGTTTTACTTCAAGAGGAAGTGTTGAGGGAGTTCCACATATCCCCTTTATCGGTACATCTAGGAGTGGTGAAGATGTACCAGGACCTTCGACGATAGCACTGGTGGCCAGGTTTGAAGAAGGTAGTAGCAGAGTTTTTCTATCAATGCCTCACTTTTCAGCAAGTTAAGGCAGAGCACCAGGTACCAGCTAGCTTGGTTCATCCTTTAGAGGTCCCAAAGTGGATGTGGGATGAGATATCCATGGACTTCGTGATAGGACTACCACATACATCCAGGGGTCACGACTCGATTTGAGTGATTGTTGATCAACTCACCAAGTCGGCCCACTTCTTACTAATCAGAGAGCAGGGTTCAGTAGAGATCTTGGGATGCCTCTATGTGCAGGAGATTTTGTGGGTACATGGAGTACCTTAATCTATTGTCTCTGATCATGACACACGGTTTACTTCCCAGCTATGGAAGGGGTTTCAGGAGGCTTTTGGGACCCAGCTTCATCAGAGCCCCGCCTTCCATCCTCAGACGGATGGCCAGACTGAGCGGACCATTCAGAACCTTGAGGACATGCTACGTGCTTGTGTTCTCAACTTCGGTCGCAGCTGGGAGGATCACTTACCTTTGGTGGAGTTTTCATACAACAATATCTATCACTCTAACATAGGGATGACACCTTTTGAGGCTTTATATGGGAGACCTTGCAGATCACCCTTTTGTTGGACACACCCAGGGGAGTCAGCACTGGTGGAACCAGAGATGGTATGAGCTACCATAGAGAATATGAAAATAATTAGGAGCAGATGAAGAATGATGCATAGAGCAGGCAGAAGTCATATACTGATGGGAGATGGAGACCTCTAAAGTTCGAGTACGGTGACCATGTCTTTCTACGGGTCTCACCTTGACGAGGTTTACAAAGATTTGGCCGAGGCGGCAAGTTATCTCTGATGTTCATCGGACCTTTCCAGGTCCTCAGAAGAGTTGGCGAGGTGGATTACCGCTTAGATCATCCACCTCAGTTGCGCCGGATGCATGGCGTCTTCCACGTATCTCAGTTGAGGAGATACGTGCATGACCCTTCTCACATCATCAACCATGGAGACCTGGACGTCGATGATAGGGAGACTTTCATGGAGGTTCTAGTGGAGATTGAGGATCGATAGGAGTGGGTCCTATATGGATGGTCGATACCTCTGGTGCAAGTTCGATGGCAGCATGATAACCTCCAAGAGAGTACATGGGGGCGGGAGACTCAGATGCGTTCTCAGTATCCCCACTTGTTCCCTTAGTTCAAGTTGTAGCTTATTGGGATGTAAAGCCCTTAAGTGGGGAGAATGTAAAGACCCAGAATTTCTATGGAATTTTTTTTCCTAAATACATGTGAATTTTATGAGTCCGCATAATCTAACGACACGTGATTCTGAGGCTCGGTGTGACCGAAATCAATTTCTGAAGTTTTTTCAAGTACGTTTAGTAAACGTATGAGCAGATTTTTATAACTTTTGAACTGGTGATCGAAATTGAAATCTGAGGGCACCGTTGAACTCTCAGCACCAATATTTTCTTAAGAATACTATCACCCTGATGGTAGTGGGTCGAGATTAAAAGATAGTTTTTGGGTTTTTAGAGAATGAATTAAATAAAAAATAAAGTGTGTGGCTTAATTTTTTATTTGTTGGTTAAAACCTCATCATGGGAGTTGGAGGTGGGAACACCACGCCTTAACCTCCCATTAGAGGTTATGGTGGTGGGGCCCACCCGAACATAACCTCTCATGAGAGGTTACGACATGGGGACAACACGGGACTAAACCCCCTATTAATGGTGGGAGAGGAAAATCTCTCAACTCTCCTCATTAATGAGGTAGAGTCTCTCCACACCACCTCCTTTATTGGTGCCAACTCCACTAATTTAATGGTGCAAAATCCTCCACATTAATTAAGGGGGAGCCAAGTTAATTAATTCACCATTTTGAATTTTGTGACAATAAATTAAATAATATATTAACACAATATATTATTATTTTGGTTGGTATATTTCATTTTGGTGGAATCTTTGAGGGGAGGATTATTGGGAGAAATCTCCAAACGAAGAACACCTTCGACTATGAAGAACGCTGACCTTCTTCAACTTCCTTCCTCGGATCCTACCGACGTGGGATGTCTTCGAAAATCGACATCCCTCCTCAACGTCGTCAATGAGCTGACACACGAGCTCGGGATTGGAAGTGTGCGGTGGACGCGATGAACGATGATCACCTTTGTCTTCTTCCCACGACTTCATCGGTGATCAACGAACAAAGGTAGGGATTTAATTTGAGTAATACGACTTTTTTTATTTCTCTTCTTCGGTTGGAACGGAATCATTGTGGTGGTTGTAAAAATTGAATTTCATCTTTCTTCTTACTTGATGAGCCAAATGTTACCACCCTAAAAGCGGGGGTGTGGGCCAATCAACATGGCCCGACCGCTCCGTCGTTCTTGTTTATGATGATCTTCGGCATGGCGGCGAAGCAACGAGGCGATGAAGGTGGAAAAGACAAAGGTCGCGCTACCCGTGGCCTCCATGATCTGTGCCGCCCATGCAGCGTTCCGCACCGCCACCGACCGAACCGGCCCCAGCCGAGCCCCCGTCGGTGGCGCCACTCGCAAAGCCGATCCGCTGCCCCGAGCCGGCCCGCGCCCCACCGGCCTGCCCGGCCGCCTCCCAGCCGCCTCTTGGCCTGCTCGGCCGCCCGCCAGCTCCCCTGGCGCCCTGCCCAGCCCCCTCCGGCCTGCCTGGATCACCTGGCGCCCTGCCCGGCTGTCCACCGGCCCACCTGGTGCCCTACCCGACCGCTTCCCCACCTCCTGCCGGCCGGCCCGGCCGCTCACCAGCCCACCTGGTGCCCTACCCTGCCACCCTCTGGTCCGCCTGCCGGTCTGCCTAGCCGCCTGCCCACTTGGCCGCGCCCCGCCGTCCTGTCTGGCTGCCTCCCGTGCGCCCGACCGAACAACGTCGGCCCGCGCACCGCGCACGCCTTACGCGCCTTGTGTGCCCCGTGCCGCCTGGGCCACGCCCCTCACGGCGCTGGATGAACCGGTCTCGACCATCAGGGCCGAGACGCCGAGCCGCGCCGCATGCGCTTCGGGCCGAACCGGCCCCGAGCCCGGGTCGAACCGCCCATAGGGCCTACTGGGCTGGGCTCAGCGGGTCTAGCCGAACCTAAAAGGCTGGCCCACCCAATGTTTTGGGCCAGACCTAACAGGTCTAACAGGGTCAACCCAGACCAGGTCAGCCCAAACTGGGTCAGACTGGGTCAGTCGGACTGGGTCGGACCGGACTCGAGTCCACTACCGACCCTTTACTTTATTTTTCCATATCTTTGGCACCAGATGTCCATTTGAAAAACAATCATCGGCACTGGTAATCTTAGAGCATGACAGTCCCTTGAGTATACCCCACTGAAGTTTGGGTCATAATTGAGATACAGTCAGGTTGGATCGTGCATGAATCCAACCGGGGCCTCGAGACTAAAATGCTAATAACTCACAGATTGGGGGTCCGATTGACGCACCTTATGTTGCATTGAGACCCCTATGATGTGGCGGACCTTTGAGATACTTCTACGTGTAAATTTGTGACAGTTGGAGTATCGACCAGTAGCTCATGGAGCGGATCCTTCTGATGACGAGCGAGCAGAGTGCGGAGACCTAGTAGCTTGTTGAGACCTGACGACTGCTGACCGTTTCGACTCGGAGTGACTCGACTTGCCCAGTGGGGAGCGCCTTCATGTCGCGATAGACCAACAGTTTAGAGTGCCTTGTTGTCGTGGTAGAACCACGATACTCGGCAGGAGGAGTAACTCAATAGGCTACAAGGGGGAGCGCCTTGGTGACACGGCAAACCCGCGGGGGGGGGGGGGGGGAGTGCCTTGGTGACGTAGTAGACCCACAGTACTTAACAGGAGGAGTATCTTAGTAGTCCAAGGTTAGTGGGAAGATCCTTGGGGTCGTGGCAGGCTCACTGTACTCGAAAGAGGAGGAGTTCTCCAGTAGTCGTGGTTTCGATAATGTGAATAAAAATCCTGGTTGGGTTGAGTCAGAAAATTTTGTGTTTACCTCATAATTGAGATGAATTACTTGATAACTTAGGTATATGTATGGGCATATACCTAAGTAGGGTTATCTATTGATTTCATACTTTGTTGTTTATCCTTGTTGGATTTTGTGAGACCTTGAGGGTCTCGGGGTCCCTACCGAGTATCGTTATACTCACCCCTACACGGGCTATTCCCACACCTCGTTGTATTGATTGCAGACGACAGACAACGCTGACTGAGGCTGAGAGTACCAGGATTGGACGGTACGTAGAGGTGGACCATATGACGTGTCGGTACACGGAGGAGACTGACAGATATGGAGTGCTGAGGAGTCTATCTGTACCTACCCTTCAGGTAGGATCCGTGGTGGACGACCCAAGAGCTTCTTTTCACCTTTCAGTTGTTTTTTCCTTTTCAGTTATACTTGTACTTTACAGTTGGGCTTGTATTTTTGGCCCCTTTACTTTTAATAACTCCTTTTGTATACAGTTTTATTTATTTTCTTATTTCCAGCTCATACCCTGTTGTGTGTGTTTTCAAGTTTTAAAGGCAATCCCTTCCCAGTTTAGGGATTTACGCCTTTGGTGCTAGTCTCCAGCCCCTCGTATATGGAAGTTGGGCTTGGGGTAGTCACAGCACGGGCCCCGAGGGACAGGTCATGAAATTAGGGCTTTTGTAGCATTTATTAGAGTCTAATAGGGTTTTTTGGGTTTATTACAGGTTATTATGGCTTATTAGTGTTCATTGGGGTTTTAGGGTTTAATAGCAGGTTTCAGGTGTTCTTTGGGTTTATTAGTGGTTCTTAGGGGTTATTAGTGGTTTTTAGGGTTTGTTAGGTTTTGTTAGGATGTGTGTTATTCTATTATCACACACGTTATTATCATCATCATTATCATTATCATTATTATTATTATTATTATTATTATTGTTATTACTATTAATATTATTATTATTATCGTCACATGTAAATGCAGATACACATGCATTATTATTTATTTTTAATTATATATTATTTATTTCCATGCATGTGCATATGTTGTTGTTGTTATTATTATTATTAGTACTACTACTATTATTATTATTATTATCATTACATGAAAATGCACATGCATGCTCGTTATTATTTATTACCATGCACACGCACATGCAATGCACCTATATTATTCAATTATCACATGAATTTTTATAGTTATTGTTATTTTTACTATTATTGTTATTATTGTTATTATCATCAAATGCAAATGCAAATGCCCGTGCATTATTATTTATTACCATACATGCGCACATTCAATACATGTGCGTTATTCTATTATCACATGCACTATTATTATTAATATTACTATTATTGTTATTATTGTCATCACGTGTGCTATGAGTTATTATTTATTATCATGCAATGCACATGCAATGCACGTGCATTATTCTATTATCACATGCATTGTAGTTATTATTTTTATTATTATTATCATCTCATGCACATGCACATGCACATGCATGTGCATTATTATTTATTTTTTATTACCATGCACGTGCACATGCAATGAACACACGTTATTTTATTATCCCATACATTGTTATTCTTATAGTTATTATTATTACTATTGTGGTTCTTGTTGTTGTTGTTGTTGTTGTTGTTGTTATCATTGCATGAAAATGAACATGAAAATTCACATGCAAATAAATAAACACGCACATTCAATGCACATGCGTTATTCTATTATCACATGCATTGTTATTATTAATATTATTATTATTATTTTCATTATCATCATTATCATCATCAAATGAAAATTCAATGCATGCGCGTTATTATTTATTACCATGCACGTGCACACGTAATGAACATGCAATATTCTATTATCAGGTGCATTGGTACTACTACTACTATCACTACTACTACTACTACTGTTATTATTATAATCATCACATGCAAATGCAGATTCATGTGTGTTATTATTTATTATTTATTACCTTACACGTGCATATGCAATGCACTTGTACTATTATTTTATTATTATTATTATTATTATCACAGTTTATTATTATTATTATTATTATTATTATTATTATCATTATCATTATTATTATCATTATCGCATGAAAATCCACATGCAAGTGCGTTACTATTTATTATTTATTATCATGCATGTGCACGCGTTATTATTATTAATATTATTAAAATTAGTATTATTATTATTATTATCAAATGTAAATGCACATGCACATGCATGTGCATTCTTATTTACTATTATTTATTTATTATTTACTAATATGCACGTGAAAATGCAATGCACTTGCGTTATTCTATTATTATTATTGTTGTTGTTGTTGTTGTTATTGTTGTTGTTGTTTGTATCATCAAATACAAATGCACATGCACGTGCATTGTTATTTATTATTTATTACCATGCACGTGCATGCGTCATTGTCATTATCATTACATGTAAATACACATACACGTGCGTTATTATATATTATTTATTACCATGCACATGAAAATGCAATGCACTTGCGTTATTCTATTATCACATGTGTTATTATTTATTATTTATTATCATTCACATGCAAATGCACATTCATGTGGACTTTGATATTATTTATTGTTTATTACCACGCACATGCACATGCACATGCACTTGGATGTGCGTTATTATTTATTATTTATTATCATTCACATGCACATGCACATACACATGCAATTCACATGCATTATTATTTATAATTTATTATTTATTATCATTCACATGCAAATGCACATGCATATGCACATGCACATGTGTTATGATTTATTATTTAAACCATGCACATGCATATGCACATGCATGTGCGTTATTACTAATATTATTATTAGAGGTATTTTTAGGGTTTACTATAATTTTTTTAGCATTTTTAGGTGTTATTTACATTTATTATGGTTTGTTAGGGTTTTAGGGTTTTTTAATGGTATATTAGCGTTTTTAGGGTTTGGTTGGGGTTATTAGGATTTTATTAGGGTTTATTATGTTGTGGCAAGGTTTATTAGGGTTTATTAGGTATTTTTAGGGTTTTATTAGGATTGATTTGGGTTTATTAGGGTATATTATGGTATATTATGGTATATTTGGGTATTTTTAGGATTTATTAGAGTTTATTATGGTTCATTATGGTTTATTAATTTTTAAAGGGTATATTAGGGTTTTTTAGTGTTTAGTAGTGTTTATTCAGGTTTATTAATGCTTTTATGCTTTTTAGGTTTTATTAGCATTTATTAGGGGTTTTAGGTCCTTTTAATGGTATATTTGCATTTTTTAGCGTTTAGTGGGGTTTATTATGGTTTATTATGGTGTGTTAAGGTTTATTAGGGTTATGTAGGTATTTATAGGGTTTTATTAGGGTTGATTCGGTATCTTTAAGGTTTTATTAGGGTTTATTAGGGTTGAGTACAATTTATTAGGGTTTGTTAAGGATTTTTAGGGTTTACTAGGGTTTGTTAGTGTTTTTATTAGGGTATATGAGTATTTTTTTAGTTTTTGTTAATATATATGAGGGGTTTTTATGACTTTTTAGGTTTTATTAACATTTTTTTAGTGTTTTTGAGCATTTTTAATGGTTTATTAGCTTTTATTTGAATTTATTATGGGTTATTAGGGTTTCTAGGGATTTTTAATGGTTTGTTTGCATTTGTTTTGTTTATTGGGGTTTAGTAGCGTTTTATTAGGTTTTTTTATGGTGTGTTAAGGTTTATTAGGGTTGAGAAGGTATTTTTAGGGTTTTATTAGGGTTTATTTATTTTTATTAGGGTTTATTAGGGATTTTTAGGGTTTATTAGGGTTTGTTAGGGGTTTATTAGTTTTTTTGTTTTATTAAGTTATATTAGTGTTTGTTAGGTCTTTTTAGATATTATAGTGTGTTTTTATTGTTTGTGAGCATTGTGTTGTTGTTTGTGAGTGTTTTAGGGTTTCTTTGTTTATATTATAGTTTATTATGGTTTATTTGGGTTTCTAGGGATTTTTAAGGTATATTAGTGTTTTTTGTCTTTATTAGGTTATATTAGTGTCTTAGGTCTTTTTAGGTAATATAGTGCATTTTTATTGTTTTTGATCATTTTTATACTTTTTTTGAGCATTTTAGGGTTTATTAGGTAATATTAGAGTTTATCAGGGTTTCTCGGGAATTTTTACGGTATACTATCAATTTTTTATTTATTAGGGTTTTGTAGGTTTTTATTAGGGGTTATTATGGTGTGTTAAGGTTTTTTAGGGTTGAGTAGGGTTTATATGGATTTATTTATGGTTTATTAGGGCTTTTTAGGGGTTGTTTAGGGTTTATTAGGGTTTATTAGTGTTTAGTAGTGTTTATTAGGGTTGGTTAGGGTTGTTTAGGTTTTCTTAACGTGTTTTTAGGGTTTATTAGGTTTTATTATCATTTATTAGGGTTTATAAGGTATTTTTGGGGTTTTATTAGGGTTTAGTAGAGTTTCATTGAATTTTATGGATTATAAGGTGTTTTTAGGGATTATTAGAGTTTATTAGTGTTTTATTAGTGTTTAATTTTTTATATTATGATATATTAGGGTTTAATATTTTTGAGGGTTTTAAAGCGTCTTTATGGTTTTTGTATAATTTTTTAGGGTTTGTGTAGTGTTGTTAGAGTTTATGTTGCATTTTTAGTGTGTATGTAGCGTTTTTAGGGTTTACTTAGCAGTTTTATATTTTATGTATCATTTTTAGGGTTTTTTTAATGTTTTTAGGGTTTATGTGGTGTGTTTAGGGTTTAGGTTTTATGTAGAATATTTTAGAGTTTATGTTGCATTTTCTGGGTTTATGTAGTGTTTTTAGGTGTTATGTAGCGTTTATGTTGCATTTTTTAGGGTTTATGTAACATTTTTTAGGGTTCATGGAGTGTTTTTAGGGTTTATATTGTGTTTTTAGGTTTTGTGTTGCATTTTTTAATGTTTATGTTGCGTTTTTTAGGGTTTATGTTGTGTTTTTTAGGGTTTATGTTACAGTTCTAGGGTTTATGTAGTGCTTTTAGGGTTTATGTAGTGTTTTTTGGGTTTATGTTGCGTTTTTTGGTATATGATGAATTTTTAGGGTTTTTGTTGCATTTTTTAGGGTTTATGTAACGTTTTTAGGGTTTATGTATCTATTTGAAGAATTTTTTAGGGTTTTAATGGTTGTTTATGGTTTTTAGTGTTTTTTAGGGGTTTTAAGGGTTGTTAATGGGTGTTTATGGGTTTTTATCGTATCTGATGTCTTTTAAATGGGGTTTGGGGTTTTTATGGGTTAATTTGTTTTTTTTGGGATTGATAGGGGTTGTTAGGGTTTTTTAGTGTGTTTTAGGGTTTTTAGGGTATTGTAACTGTTTTTAGGGCTTATATAATGTGTTTTATCATTTTTTAGGGTTCTTTAGAGTTTTTTAGTGGTCTTTAGAGTTTAATATGGTTCATTAGGTTTTATTAGGGTTCTTTAGGGTTTATTAGTGTTCTTTAGGATTTGTTACAGTTTATTAGAATTTTTTATTGTATATTAGGGTTTAATTGGTCTTTTAAAGGCATTAATAGCCTTTTCTAGGGTTTATCATCCTTTTTAGGGTTATTCAAAATTTATTAGGGTTTATTAGGGTTTATTTTATTTATTAGGGTTCAGTAACATGTATTTGGGTTTATTACGATCTATTAGGGTTTATTATGATTTGTCAGGGTTTATTGCAGTTTATTAGGGGGTTGTTATGGTTTGTTTCAGTTTGTTACGATTTATTTGGCATTTTTAGGGTTTGTTACGATTTATTTGGGGTTGTTAGGGTTTGGTATGATTTATTTTGGGGTTATTTGGATTTTTTAGGGTTTATTAGTGGGTTGTAGGGTTTTGTAGGCTATTATTTAGAGATTTTTGTAGCGTTATTTCAGGTTTGTTGGGGTTTTTAGTGATTATTAGTTTTTATTATAGTTTAATAGTGTTTTTATTGTATATTAGGGGTTTTAGGGCTTTTGTAGCATTTATTAGGGTCTAATAGAGTTTGATAGGGTTTATTACAGGTTATTACGATTTATTAGTGTTTATTAGGGTTTTTAGGGTTTAATAGTGGGTTTTATGGGTTATTAGGGTTTATTAGTGGTTCTTAGATAATATTTGTGGTTGTTAGGGTTTTTTAGGTTTTGTTAGTGTTTTTAGGGTTTGTTACGGTTTGTTTGAGTTGTTTGGGGTTTTATGCATTTTTTGGGGTTTTATGGGTGTGTTTGGATTTTTTATGATTTTAGGGTTATTTTAGCATTTTTTGGGGTTTTATTGCATTTTGTGGGTTTTGAAGCATTTTTTCGGGTTTTTGTAGCTATTGATAGGTTTTATGTAGCGTTGCTAGTGGATTTAGTGGTTCTTTAGTTTTCCCTAGGGTTTTAGGGTTTTTAGGGTTCTTTAAAGTGTATTAGGGTTTCTTTTGAGGTTTTTATGGTTTGCTTGGTTGTTTTTTGGGCTTTTAAAGGTTTCATAAGGTTCATTGGGGTTTTGTTAGGCATTTTTAGTAGTGGGATTTAGGGTTTATTAGGGTTTATTATTGTTTATTATTGGTTGGTAGGGTTTTTAAGGATTTATTAGTTCTTATTAGAGTGATTTAGGGTGTCTAAGGGTTTGTTAGGATTTCTAAGGGTGTGTTAGGGTTTCTAAGGGTGGGTTAGTGTTTTTATGGGCGGGTTAGGGTTTTTAAGGGTGTGTTATGGTTTCTAAGGGTTTCTAAGTTTGTGTTAGGGTTTCTATGGGTGATTTGGGGTTCCTAAGGGTGTGATAGGGTTTTTAGGGGTGTTTTTGTTTTTCTTAGGGTGTGTTAGTGTTTCTAAGGGTGTTTTAGTGTTTCTTAGATTTTCTTAGGGTTTTGTTAGGGTTTTTAGGTCTTTTAGGGTTATGTTTGGGTTTCTTATGGTTTCTTAGGGGGGGTTTAGGGTTTCTTTGGTTTTTTTTTTGTGTTTATTGGGGTTTCATAGTGCTTCTTGGGGTTTGTTAGGGCTTGTTAGGGCTTGTTAGGGGTTTTTAGGGTTTGTTATGTTTTTTTTGGGATTTTGGTGTTTGTTAGGGTTTGTTAGTATTTGTTAGTTTTTTTAGGGTTTATTAGGGTTTTTAATGGTTTTTAATGGTTTTTAGTGTTTATGCGGGTTATTCATGATTTTTTTTGGGTTATTTAGTGGTTCATAGTTGTCACGAACGTGTAGAGCTAGCCGCAAGATTCAATTTGATATGTGGTAGAGGTGAAAAGGTCACCCAGAGTAGAAGTTATGGTCATTTGGAGTACTTAAGTACCTTTTGGGTCTTTAAGAACGTGATCAGGTATTCCTATTAGTCACAGATGTGCAGATCTAGTCGAAATCTTTGATTTGATATTTGGTAGAGGCAAAACGGACTCCCAGAGTAGAAGTTGTGGTCTTTTGGAGGGTTTAAGTACCTTTTTGGGCCTTCAAGGATGTGATAAGGTGATTCATTGGTTATAGGAGTGTAGGTATACTCTCAAGCTTCTATTTGATATGTGGTAGAGGCAAAACGAACACCCATAGTAGAAGTTATTGCAAAACGGGCACCTCAAGCCAATCTTTTGACCATCCAAAGGGATTTTGGGTCCTTTTGGGGGTTGAAGAATGTGAGAAGGGGTTACAGTGGTTACCAGAGTGTGTATCTTTTCACAATATTCGATTTGATAAGTGGTAGAGCCAAAATGAACACACATAGTAGAAGTTATTGTCTTTTTAAATTGAGCAACCCTCCTAGCGCCTAAAAACCTAAGAAACCCACAACTCACTAAAATAGGCATAACTTCTCCTCTAGGTGTCCGTTTGTGCACTGTGACTAGTAAAATCAAATCTCGTGAGATGAGTGAGGACCAAGTCTAATCGAAACTGTGAGAAGATCAAAGAAACCGAAGATATATTAATTATACCTCTCCAAAAGAAAGTCCAATTTCAAATGGTCATAAATTTCACTCCGGTTGTCCGTTTGATCTCTACCACATATCAAATTGTAGGAAGCGAAGAGATTTACGTAGAAGGATAACTTGAACAAATTTCAAGTCATCTTTGGGACTCTAAAATCCCAATGTACCATTATATGGCCTCCAAAAATCCATTTTTGTGTTCGTATCCCTGTCAGTTTTTTCTTAAAATGGTCATAACTTCTGATCTGTGTGTCTGTTCGGCATCCAAAACCTGTTTTTATCGTAGTTCATTCCATAAGATTTAGTTTGACTATTCAGGAAGCAGAAATGGACACCTGAAGAAAAAGTTATTCTTTTTTTAATGACTCTGTGATTTGTAAGGTTTTTCGAGACACAATTTCTAGCACTTTTGTCCTATCTGCTGTTTTTTCAAATAAATATAACTTATTATTACTGTTATTATTATTATTATTATAAACATCTCATGAAAATGCACATGCACATGCACATGCATTATTATTATATTTTTATTACCATGCACATGCACATGCAACGCACTCACGTTATTTTATTATCAAATGCATTGTAATTATTATTGTTATTATTAATATTTTGGTTGTTGTTGTTGTTGTTGTTGTTATTGTTATTATCAACACATGAAAATGCACAACCAAATGAACATACACGCACATTCAATGAACGTGAGTTATTCTATTATCACATGCGTTGTTATTATTATTATTATTATTATTATTATTATTATTATTACTATTATCATTATTATCATCATCATCATCATCATCAAATGAAAATGCAATGCACGGGAGTTATTATTTATTACCATACACATGGACACGTAATACACATGCAATATTCTATTATCATATGCATTAGTACTACTACTATTATCACCACCACTACTACTAATATTACTACTACTATTATTATTACTATCATCACATTCAAATGTAGATGCACATGCGTTATTATTTATTATTTATTACCATGCACGTGCATATGCAATGAACTTGTATTATTCTTTTATTATTATTATTATTATCACAATTATTATTATTATTATCATCATCATCATTTTCATTATGATTATCATTATCACATGCAAATTCACATGGATGTGCATTGTTATTTATTATTTATTACCATGCACGTGCATGCGTTATTATTATTATTATTACAATTTGCATTATTAATATTATCATCAAATGTAAATGTGCATCCACATGCATGTGCGTTATTATTTATTATTGTTTATTTATTATTTACTACTAAGCACGTGCACATGAAATGCACTTGTGTTATTCTATTATTATTATTATTGTTGTTGTTGTTGTTGTTGTTGTTGTTGTTGTTGTTTGTATCATCAAATACAAATGCACATGCATGTGCGTTGTTATTTATTATTTATCACCATGGACGTGCATGCATCCTTATCATTATCATTACATGTAAATGCACTTGGATGTGCGTTATTATATATTATTTATTATCATGCACATGCAAATGCAACGCACTTGCGTTATTCTATTATCACATGTGTTATTATTATTTATTCTAATGCACGTGCACACGCAATACACATGCATTATTTTATTATCAGATGTGTTATTATTTGTTATTTATTAACATTCACATGTAAATGAACATTCATGTGGACTTGGTTATTATTTACTGTTTATTACCATGCACATGCACATGCACATGCACTTGTATGTGCGTAATTATTTATTATTTATTATCATTCACATTCACATGCACATACACATGCAATTCACATGCGTTATTATTTATTATCATTCACATGCAAATGTGCAGGCATATGCACATGCACGTGCGTTATGATTTATTACTTAAACCATGCACATGCATATGCACATGCACGTGCGTTATTACTACTATTATTATTAGAGGTATTTTTAGGGTTTACTATCATTTTTTAGGATTTTTTGGTGTTATTAACATCTATTATGGTTTGTTCGGGTTTTAGGGTTTTTTAATGGTATATTATTGTTTTCTAGGGTTTGGTGGGGGTTATTGGGATTTTATTAGGGTTTATTGTGGTGTGTCAAGGTTTATTAGGGTTTATTAGGTATTTTTATGGTTTTATGAGGATTTGGTTGGGTTTATTAGGGTATATTATGGTATATTTTGGTATGTTTAGGATTTATTAGTGTTTATTATGGTTCATTATGGTTTATTAATTTTTAAGAGGGTATCTTATGGTTTTTTAGTGTTTAGTAGTGTTTATTTGGGTTTATTAGAACTTTTTAGCATTGTTAGGATTTATTAGCATTTATTAGGGGTTTTAGGGCATTTTAATGGTATATTTACATTTTTTAGGGTTTAGTGGGGTTTATTATGCTTTATTATGGTGTGTCAAGGTTTATTAGGGTTGAGTAGGTATTTTTAGGGTTTTATTAGGGTTGAATCGGTATCTTTAAGGTTTTATTAGGGTTTATTAGGGTTGAGTATGATTTATTATGGTTTGTTAGGGATTTTTAGGGTTTACTAGGGTTTGTTAGTGTTTTTATTAGGGTATATGAGTGTGGTTTAGTTTTTGTTAATATATATGAGGGGTTGTTATGACTTTTTAGGTTTTATTAGCGTGTTTTTAGTGTTTGTGAGTATTTTTAATGGTTTATTAGGTTTTATTTGAATTTATTAGTGTTTATTAGGGTTTCTAGGGATTTTTAAGGGTTTTTTGCATTTTTTTTGTTTATTGGGGTTTTTTGTGTCTTATTAGGTTTTATTATGGTGTGTCAAGGTTTATTAGGGTTGAGAAGGTATTTTTAGGGTTTTATTATGGTTTTATCAGGGTTTATTAGTTTTTATTAGGTTTTATTAGGGGTTTTAGGGTTTATTATGGTTTGTTATGGATTTATTAGTTTTTTCCTTTTATTAGGTTATATTATTGTTTGTTAGGTCTTTTTAGATAATATATCATGTTTTTATTGTTTTTGGGAGTTTTGTTTTTGTTTGTGAATGTTTTTAGTGTTTCTTAGGTTATATTAGAGTTTATTATGGTTTATTATGGTTTCTTGGGATTTTTATGGTATATTAGCATTTTTTGTTTTTATTAGGTTATATTAGTGTTTTAGGTCTTTTTAGGTAATATAGTGCATTTTTATTGTTTGTGATTGTTTTTTATTGTTTTTGAGCATTTTTAGGGTTTATTAGGTTATATTCGAGTTTATTAGGGCTTTTTTGGGATTTTTTATGGTATACTAGCATTTGTTTCTTTATTAGGGTTTTGTAGGGTTTTATTAGGGGTTATTATGGTGTGTTAAGGTTTGTTAGGGTTGAGTAGGGTTTATTTGGCTTTATTTATGGTTTATTAGGTATTTTTAGGGTTTATTTGGGGTTTATTATTGTTTATTATTGTCTATTATGGTTGGTTAGGGTTGGTTAGGTTTTATTAACATGTTTTTAGGGTTTATTAGGTTTTATTATCATTTATTAGGGTTTATTAGGTATTTTTGGGGTTTTATTAGGGTTGTGTAGAGTTTCTTATGGGTTTTAGGGATTATAAGGAGTTTTTAGGGATTATTAGAGTTTATTAGGGGCTTATTAGGGTTTAATTTTTTATATTATGGAATATTTGGGTTTAATATTTTTGAGGGTTTTAAAGCGTCTTTAGGGTTTTGTGGCATTTTTTAGGGTTTGTGTAGCGTTGTTAGAGTGTATGTAGCATTTTTAGTGTTTATGTAGCATTTTTAGGGTTTAGTTAGCAGTTTTAGATTTTTTGTATCATTTTTAGGGTTTATGTTACGTTTTTAGGGTTTATGTAGAGGGTTTAGGGTTTAGGTTTTATGTAGAATTTTTTAGGGTTTATGTTGCGTTTTTTGGGTTTATGTAGCATTTTTAGGGGTGATTGTTGATGCTCCTTTCATGACAGAGTCTAAAGATTGGAAAAGGATAATATCTTAGCTCAAAGTGATTCAACCTTTGGACAAATATCAAAAATTGACAAAGGAAGGAATAAGAAGAACATTGCACAAGGGTCGCACAAGTTCTACCATGGTCGCACAAGTACGCTTGCGCGCCGCGGTTGGTCGTGAAAGTCACTTGCGCGCCCTCTTTGAAAACCGCTCAGGGTCTTCTCCAGCCTATAAGTACCCCCGGTGGGCCCCCCATTTCGGGAGAAATTTTTCCAGAATTCAGATACAGAGCTCTGAACGCCCAAGTCTCTTCTTTAGGTCTTCCGAACACTTATAAGGTAATTCTTTACCTATAATGGAAGGTCTAAACAAGAGGAGTAAGGTCTAAGTGTTAGAATTCACTAACACTTGCTCGCCTAAGTGTTTTACCCTTAAGGGAAATGGACACACTTGCACGCCACCCTACTTCTTCACCATAACTTTCACGCCATCTTCTGGAGACCCTTTAGGAATAATTCTAAAGGCTTTGATCAATGATCGCCCAAATATTACTCTAAGGGTTGAAAATCGCACAAGTACCCATGTGTCGCGTGGGTATACCTGCGCGACTAGGGACTTGTTCGCCCACGCAGTACCTGCTCGCCTGCCAGGACTTGCGCGCCCCTTCTATTTTTGGGTGCCCTTCCTACCCATTTGACCCCTCTTATACCATTCTACCTCTCCTATTCAAGATTCAGTCTTCAAGATACTCCTTAAAGCCATTTATGGCATGTTTTCTTGATTGACTTCCTTATCTGAAAAAAATTTTGTGGAACATCTCTCAAAACCTAGTGATTTACACATCTTTATGTCACTAAGGTCATAGATTTCATTCATTCAACCTCATCCTTTAAATATGAGATAAACCCTTAACCTGGGCCTCCTTTTCAGGAGTAAGTCCCAGTCATAATTCCCATTAATTTTGGGCATCCTCCTTAGGAGTAAGCCCCAAGTCCTTCCAAATCTGGGCATTCTTTTCAGGAGTAATCCCCAATCTTAAAATTCTCAAATATGGGCATCCTCCTTAGGAATAAGCCCCAACCATAATTCTCTTAACCTGGGCTTCCTTTTCAAGAGTAAGCCCCAGTCTCAAATATGGGCATCCTCTTCAGGAGTAAAACCCATGTCCCTTAATTTTTCAAGTCCCTTAACATGGGCCTTCTTTTCATGAGTAAGACCCAGCCTTAATCTCTCTTAACCAGTCTTAATTTCCTTTTGATCTGGGCTTCCTTCTCAGGAGTAAAACCCAATCATAAGTCCCCTCTTAACTTGGGCATCTTCCTTAGGGGTAAGCCCCAAGATTAGAGTATCCAAATCTCCATGAAGCACATATACCTTTATGGACCCTGTTCCTAGATTTCTTCTCTGAAGTAAATCTTAATCCTTATCTATTTGGGAAGTCATACACACATAAGCCCCACATCATTACATCTTTCATGGAACAATTGTCTGGTTTCACCAATACCTCTTGTTTCTCACACCGAGCATGACTCACGTGAGCTTAGAGTGTAAAATTAATCATGACATCATTCTTTGATCCACCAATCATGCATAAACATCATACTCCCTTACTCAAACTACGTGGGTTCTGATTCCTTTTCTAAACAAAGGATACGTAGGTAGCCCATCTGTGGGTACGATCCCAACATCAAAATAATCCATGTCCTCCTGAATTACAATAAAATTCAAGTGCCCCACTGAGTGGCTTTAAAACCTGTATGGTCATCATAATGACCAAGAGACTTTTATGTATTTAAGGATACCATCGACTAAGAATCTCTAGCAAATACAGACGATTCTCTATTGATGAAGAACCTCGAATACATATAAAATATTCTCTAAATTTCCTACATATTTAATCATTGATTATCAAGTCTAAAGGAAAGCTCATTTTTTACTTGGTAATGTAATAAGGATTCATGAACATAATTTAAATCTATAAAGAGAGTCCCGAAGTAGACAATAATTCCCCTCAAAAAAGGTGTGATGAGTCCGACATCCCATCCTCTCAACCAATGCAAATTTCTGAGCCTCATCAGTCCACAACTAATGAGTGACTACCTTTGGAAAGTTGGTCCAAATGGATATGGAATCATTGGATGTTTCTGGTTCTGCGAACAAACCCGTTAGAAACCGCTTGAAATGTTTTAACCTTAAATAAATGAGGTCATCCCAAATTCTAGAGGGAAATAAAAAATGGTGAACCCGACGTGAATCCATAACCAAGTTAAAATGATGTTTTGATTATTTGTTAGGCCCCTATTTAAAACCCAATGAGAGGGCCAACAAAGAAATCATTGACATATGTGATCATCCAAAAGATGTAGTGGCTGAATTTATCTTGATTACGTCTGTTATATCAAACATGCACTATTTTCCAAGATTTTTTGCATTCTAAGAAATGGATGCTCTCAAGTTCACACCTGTGAATACCACTGCTGTGAATACCGCTGCTGCAAATGTCATTGCTGCTACTCCTGCTGGATCGTCGTCCGCTCTGAGGATGGCATCACCTACTCAGCGTCTTCAACACTATGTATCAAACGTGCTGGTTAAGGAGTACCTTCAAAATAGTACCATTCCAACTCTAGAGGCTGCCCGACAAGCCCTCCAAGTGAACAACTCACACCAGTCGTCTGTACAACAACGACCAGTGATTAAGAAGCAGGTGGTGCCAACCATCGTTTTCATCCATTTTGGGTCGTTATCCCCGGAACGCAATCACCACTCACTCCCATATTCTGGGGAGGTGAATGAGCAGGCCCCTCAGGGCCTTAATTCAAGGAGACATGAGTTCTTACCGAAGGCTCCCATTAACAATCGCCACCAGACTCGTGCGGCAGTGCGCCCTCAACATGATGAGGGTAACGACTCCAGGCATTCGGATCAAGTTCCTCAAACCCGAGCAGGCAAGATGAATCGCTAGAGGTGAAATCCAGTTAACAATGATCAGGTTATCATCTATTCCATCTCTAGATAAGTCCACCAACCTAACTTGGTGGCAAGCAATGAGCGGGAACATACACCCATCTGTTTTAATTCCGCTGTCCAGCAGACTCGTCTGACAGAATCACACCAATCCCGCCAGGTAATTCCAGAGGAGTACTATAGGCAGGAACATACACCTGTTTATACATCACCAGGTAGTCAGCAGGCTTGTCTGACTACATATGATGGATCTCATCAACCACGTTTGGCGAAGTACAATCAGAAGGCACATACACCTGCTAGTTTTGATCAAGCCTACCAACAGTCTTGTTTGGTAGCCCCAGGAGAAGTCAGTCGGAAAGCTCCGGTGACAAACAGGAGGCAGACTCAACTTTCTGCCCCCACATTTGAGTACTGTCAGGATTTACTGACAAGAAAAGGAGTACAAGAGCAGGTGCACACACCTACTCCAAGCACAGAATGGACGTATATCCCCATTCCGGCTGCTAAAGTCACCAAGTATATTCTATAAATGGTGAAAGAGAATAAGCAAATCCCTATTCATATTCGGGATGCTTTCTAGGATATTATAACAACTTGAGAAACATTTCAGGGAAAGACACATAAATCTATCCCTACCAATGGAGTGACGCATCAACAGTTCACTCCAGAACAGACACACACATCTGTTCCAGTCCAAGAGGGTTGTGGGGCATACTCCCCCATATCATACGGACAACCAAGTCAGGCACATACACTTGATTTGAGTATAGATCATCAGCCTAACCTATCCATCTCTCCTGATTAGGCACATACACCTGCTCAGAGCATCCACTTTCATCAACAAGTGGTTTCCAAGGCGAGTAAGAAGGTGTCTAAGAAGAAGACCTGCCCAGCACAGTCAAGAGATCAAGAGCCAATCTGTAATAAGGCCTTGCTCGATGCTGGAGTTGTTTAAGCCCTCAGATAGTTATTTGTTGGAATTCAATATTTTACTCCCTCATTTTCCAATAGTGGGAACATTAATTCCGAAGGTCTTCAACAGACACTTCCTCATGAAGGATTGCTTCATGACAATTCGGTCGATCTCGAAGTTTCATCTTCAGATGAGAGCCACAGGAACCCACTGCGTGGTCAGAAGACCAAGGAGAAAGATATCTCATCTTTTGCTGTAACCCACCTTAGTGGTCCTCCCCATGATGATGAAATTCACTGCGAAAGTCCTCTCCGCATTAGTGATGCATATTGTCCAAAAAATGCTCTAATGGACAATGTAGTGCTGAGAAAGCCCTCTTATCTTGAGGAACTTGAAAATGTGAAACCAGTCATGTCTAATGCTTCATCTCTAGCAGGTGAAATACTTTCTCAATCAAAAGATGGCCCAGGGTGTAGGTCATTATCCGAACCACCCCTAAGTCATGCATTTTCTATTTTGATCAGTGAGTTCTCTACCAATCCTGTTGAATCTGATAAAGCAACAAGGAAGCACCAACTCTGGTCTAATCAAGTAGACGAATCATCATTGAATGATAAAGAAGAAATGATGAACATGAGAAAACAACTGGCGAAAGGTGAAGTGCCAGTCATGTTTTGGCCTCTGGCTGACTCTCAGTATGACATTACAGAGATGTTGACGGAAGATGGAATTCATGATATTCATCTCAACATATGGAAAAATCTTTGTTAGTTGAAAAAGAAAGTATTATCTTATGATGAATATGAAAATCATGTTAAGATAATAGAAGGGTTACAACATCAGATTGATTTGGAATATCTATCAGTCTCTCGATATCCGAAGGCTGAAAAGTAGCAGAGAGCCCTTCAACGTTCATGCCTTGGCGCATTAAGAAGATTGCACCAGTTAATTGCCAAAGCCCCATCTGGTATTCATGTAATAGGATAGGGTGTTCATGGATCACTACATTTCACTGTGCTCTCCAGTCAACAAAGCCCGCCGAAAATGGTTTCATGTAATGTTATTGCCCATGGTCGGCCACAATCAATGGGTTTTGTTTGTAATCAAAGGCTTTCCCAAGAACAGGTTTCATCTAGTTCCTCTCAAAATCAAAAATACAGAGAACAAGTTGTTGAATTACTCCTACATCAAGCAAACGAGAATATTGAATAGGCCTCTCATATGGAGCAAGCACATCATCAAGTGACAGAAGTGTCAGAAATCATCCAATGGTCTTTTGAACCGGGTGATAAAAGTGGATGTCGATTGATGAATCTAGCTAATTTCCGGACCAAGGTTCAAGATCAGGAGATCTTTTATGAAATTCTCAGACATAGCATGTCAAGAGCCACCCCATATTTCTAGAATGGGGACTTTTTTAAACCAACCCTCAGAATCAACAAATAGGATTTGAGGAGTTGAGCGGGAACAGCAGGAACAGCCCCAGTCCACTGGACTGGGGAATTTTTCAAATCCTCAATCCCTCCCTCAAAGAAAGTCGGTCTTCTCTCAATTAGGGAAGAATCCACAAGAGGAACGAAGAGCCAAATTATTAGGAGAATCTCTCCAAATTACGGTTCTCCAAGAATTTCATGAGGGATTGAATCAAAGAAAGGCAATGTATCATCAGAGATATGGAAGAAGAAAATATCACAGAAATGCTGATAGAAGGGATGCAATGCATTATGCATCAATTAATTTCATCAATGTCGTTGTTTCTGATCCACCAGATGAGGTTCACTCAGAGGGATCGGATGAAGAGGTTCTTGTTCAAGAAGTTGTACGCACAGACACAAATGAAGAAGGTGTGCGTACACGAAATCAAAGGTTTACCCAAAATCTGGGTGTTCCTTCAAATAACCTACTTCCCCCTCTCCAAAAGGGATCAAATAAGGGGAAGGGAAATAATCAGGTTACATATCCTTCCTCTGGAGAAGGCCAATCGCTCTCACTAGAGCAAAGATTTTTGCAACAAGAGGAATAAATGAAGGAATTGAGGAGGTTGAACGCACAACTACTTCAAGATATTATTCCTCCTAAGAGTGTTGGAGTCAATCATCCAAGGGAATTTGTTGCAGCTACTGAGATGGATCAAGAATATCCTCCTCTATCATTACACCCTCACAGGTCTAATCCTATGGGTCAAGTGCAACAACAATTGGTAGTGCTACCATCAATTGCAGCACCAGCCACCACATCTATACCAGCTCCAGTCATTGCACCTTCCCAAGTCCAAGTTCAACCGGATGTTTCTCAAAAGTCAATAAATACCATTGAGTCATTAATAGCTCGATTAGAGACTATGGAAGGGAATTGTGCACAGGTTCAACCAGAAAATAAATCTTACCCTGAATGGGTAGATGCAATCCCTCCCCCATCAAATTTTGGGAACCCTGTATTCCCTATCTTCATTGGATTAGGCAATCCTGAACAGCATTTGATGCATTACGTGTCTTGTTACAATCCTATGATGGGAATCCAGAGCATCAAGAAGAAGTGAAACTCAGATGCTTCGTGCGAACCTTGTAAGGACCATATTTTGTCTGGTATACAAGCCTGAAATACCGGTCAATTACTGGATGGGAAGATCTCCGTCAATGATTTATTCTTCAATTCAACTCAACTTTTCCAAAGACAACAGTTTTTTATCTTACAAAATGTAAGCAAAGGGAGAATGAAAGAGTCTCTGATTTCATTGCTCGCTGGAAGGGATTAACATATTCCATGAGCTTAGCACTCCCTCAATAGGAACTGTTGCCAATCTGTGTGGAAAATCTACGTGACAAATTACGCACACCGCTGATCCCTGTGAAATACACAGGAGGGTTTCGAGGCCTTACTTTAATCGCTCAACAGATTGAAGATTCTCTTATACAAACTAAGGTTAAATCTCATATAATTCCATCAACTCCAGGAAGGAGAATGGGTAAAGCAGAGACTGCTACAGTTATGATTAAACAAGCACCTGTACCTACTTCTACTTCAAAACCTTCATCTTCCCGAAGAGCTCCACCTCCTGAGTGTCAAAAACAGAGGTCGGTTCATCAAGATGATCAAAGAGATCAAAGACAAAAACAATTTGATGATTTGAGAAACAAAGTTTACTCTTTCCTAAATGGACAAGTTCCTGGTTATTTCTTTTCGACTCTGGAAAATAAATTGGTTCAATTTCCAAGGCCCAAGAGGCCAAACAAGGATAGAGATGAAGACCGTCCCAATTGTTGCCTATTTCAATAGATGTTGGGGCATCCCATTCAGGAGTGTTTTGTTTTCAAGGACCTCCTGCAAAAGATGGTCGACTCGGGACAAGTCAAACTAAAAGGCTCTTTAGCCCAGGTAGCATGTGTTACTGCTACAGTTCCAAAGGAGGAAGGAGAGTGGCACGAAGTCAAAAGAAAAAATGCAAAAAAATATGATGATTGGATTGTCAGAAAGACAATCAACCGAACTCATGTTATTTTTCAAACACAATTGAAGAAACCAATTTTTCCTTCTGCCATGAATGCCGCAGCAAAACCCTCTTCATCAGAGGGAAAATCCTCAAAGAAACGACACAATTCCAAGTAGTAACAATCATAAGAAGATGAGTATGTGTCAAAGCCTAAGCTGTCTTTGACTCTAGAAGTTTTCATGCCATCTACTACGAAGCAACATGCACCATCCCACCAAACGGCACAACCTAAACAGGCTAATCAGGCAGAGTCTTCATCGGATGAAGAGTTGATTTTCAGTTCTTTTAATATGATTCAATTAACAGATCCATATGCCAGTTTTAGTTTTGATTTTGATTATCCCAAATTCCCTATATCAAATAGAGGAATCAGAGGAAGTTCCAGAGGCTCAGGATACAGGGGAAGACGTGGATCTTTCAGAAGCCACTATTCCAATTCTACCCCTGCTAGAGTTGTGTATGCAGCAGAAACTCGTGGTAGAGCCCTTCAGCGATCTCAACAAGAACAAGCAAGTTCTTCCACCAATAGCAAATTCAGTCCTGACACAGTTATTCGGGAAGATCGGTTGAAGGTTCCATCTTCTTCCTCTCAGCAAGTAAATGGATCTAATCAGTCTAATCTTCCAAAGCCAGGAATATTGCCAACTCCTATCCTGATACAAGATGCATCAACTTCCAAGGAACCTGCTAAACCACATGTTCCTGTTGGGAAACACAGACCTTTGGATCAAAAGTATGATGTATTAAAACACCCGGCCCAAGTACCGGCCAAGTTATCAATTCTGGATGCTTTGAATTTGTCAAAGGATCTTCAGGAGGCACTCATCGAGGCTTTGTCAAGTCCTCAGGAGTTTGAAAATGAAATTGCTGCAGCTGAAGTCTATCACATAGAGAATAATCCTGCGGAATTCCATGCAGTGATATCTTTCATAGATGAAGGTGAAGATGATGTCATGAATGGGCATATTAGACCTTTTTATTTATCTGGAAAGGTCAATGGTGTATACATCCGAAGAGCTTTCATTGATAATGGTTCAGGAGTCAACCTCATGCCCATTCGTACACTTCATCGACTGGACCTTATGAAATCTGATTTATCTCCTTCAACTATGATGTTACAAGGATATGATAAAAATGAACAAGAACCACTGGGTGAAGTTACACTCAGAATCTATTTTGGAGATCTTGTATCCAATTCAGATTTAATAGTTGTTGATCAAGACTCGGCCTTTAACATCTTGCTTGGAAGACCCTGGCTACATCAACATGCGGCTATCCCTTCATCATACCATCAATGTCTCAAATATTGTTTCGATGGTCAAGTTGGGACATTGTATAGTGATAAGACCTTGTTCAAGACATGTGAGTCTCAATACATTGAGGTGGAATTCTATCACATGAAGGGAAGGGATAAATCCACAGCAAAGGAGATTACCAAAGTTAATGCTCCATATGGTTTGCAAAAGATTCCAGTAAATCCATTTACACATGTAAGTACAGATTATGTGTTTCCTATTAGTCAAATTGACAAGATAGACCCAAATCAAAATACTCTTATAGAAAGATCCATAATGTCAATTACGGAAATCGAGCCAGACAACATGGGAGAAATTAGTAACCCACCAAGCAGTGATGAAAGCCCAAATGGTGATGTCTTCATTTCATCTACTGAAATCCAACAAGTCTATACTTCACCAATCAAGCCAGAAGAAGTTATAGCAACATCGGAGGTGAACAATGTTGTCGATTCTCAATCCATCATCTCCTCTTTATTTCCCAAGGAAGACCCTTCATCATCAATCTGGTTAGAAATGGAAGCTTCTTCTTCAAGATGTTCAAATTTTAACATCTCTTCTGATCATGGAAATTATACTTTATCATATTCTATGAAAGTAGAAATGGAAGAAATAACACATGTTGAAGAAGAAGAAGAACATCTCAGAGATGCTCCTCCAGCATTTGAAGAGGGTATCTCTACCACCATGGATGAACTCATAGAAATAAATATGGGTACAAAAGAAGATCCATTCCCCACTTTAATCATTGTGGCCATGACTCTTGAAGAACAAGAGATGTATATTTACTTTTTAAAGCAAAATCGAGACATATTTTCTTGGAAATATACAGAGATTATCGGGCTTGATCCTGATGTTTCTACTCATCATTTGGGTTTACCAGAAGAACATCGAGTATTTAAACAAGCCGCTAGAAGAACACACCCAACCTATGCTTCCATAATTGAAGCTAAAGTGGATAAGGTCATCAAAGATAACTTTGTCAGAGAAGTTCAATATCCCAAGTGTTTGGCTAATATTGTCCCCGTGAAGAAGAAGAACGGATAAATTAGAGTTTGTATCGATTTCAGAGATCTTAATCGGCATTGTCCTAAGGATAATTTTCCAGTTCCGATTACAGAACTCCTGATTGATGCAACATCTGGCTATGAAGCAATTTTATTCATGGATGGATATTCCTGATATAATAAAATCCGAATGGCTCTAGAAGATGAGGAATCTATAGCTTTTAGATCCCCTCAGGGTGTATTTTGCTACCGGGTAATGCCCTTTGGCCTAAAGAATGCAGGCGCAACATATCAGCGTGCCATGCATCGTATCTTCAAACCCTTTTTAGTAATGTTTGTCGAATGTTGTGTGGATGATTTGGTGGTTAAATCCAAACAACTTTCTAATCACTTGGCTGATTTGGAAGTCATATTCCACAAACTTCGGCAACATAATTTTAATATGAACCCCTTAAAATGTGCTTTTGGGGTAACCTCAAAAAAATTTCTCATCTTTTTTGTACACCATTGTGGTATTGGAGTCGATCCTGAGAAGACAAAGTCAATACTTGGTATGTCACCTCCTCAAAATTTGAAAGAATTAAGAGGAATTCAAGGACACTTAGGCTATATTCGGCATTTCATCGCCAATTTGGCAGGAAAAAGTTTACCCTTCACCAAATTGATGAAGAAGGGAGTCACTTACCATTGGACTGAAGAATGTCAAGAAGCATTCGATATTATCAAGAGATACCTCTTGATTCCACTGGTACTCATACCACCTATTGAAGGAAGAACACTTATCCTCTACGTGACAACTTTCAAGCGATCATTGGGTGCCTTTCTTGCTCAGAAGAATGATACTGGGAATGAAAACAGCCTCTACTACCTCAGTCGGACTATTCTTGAAGTAGAAACCCGGTATTCAAGTATTGAGAAGTGCTGTATGGCATTAATCTTTACAGTTCAGAAGTTGAGACACTACCTGCAACATCATGAGGTCCAATTAGTCGCAATAACCCGCTCAAATTCATCCTTAGTCGTCCAATTCTTATAGGATGTCTGGCAAGGTGGGCAGTTATTTTGCAGCAATTCGACATTCAGTATGTGTCTCAAAATGCAATAAAGGGCCAAGCTCTGTCTGATTTCTTGGCTGAACACCCTTTAGTGGAAGACACATCTTCAGATATTGAACTCCATGCTGAGGAAGTCTTCTCTATTCAAGAAAGTCCTCAGGCATGGGAAATGTATTTTGATGGTTCTTCCAGAAGTACAACAGGGAGGAAAATGGAAAATCCTAAATTCAACAAAGTTGGCTTAGGAATTGTGTTCATTTCTCCAGAAAAGGCAGTGTTACCTGATTCCTTCTTATTGTGGGAAGTTGGTACCAATAATGAAGCAGAATACCAAGATCTCATCGCAGGCTTGGAATTGTCGCTTCAAGCACAAGTGAATTAATTAAAGGTGAAAGGTGATTCAGAACTGGTAATCAAACAAGTCAATGGGGATTATTCCATCAGAAAAGAAGAACTAATCCCTTTGTATGATTACATTAGAGAGTTAATGGAGGAATTTACTTTGGAGCTGACATTTTCTTATGTCTTGCGATCACAAAATGATCAAGCTGGTGCACTAGCTAATATAGACATAGCTCTAGAAGATCCAAATCGAGATGAGACAACCATTAGTATTGCCCACCGTCGTGCAATTTCACCTTAGGTTGGAATCAGAACAGAGGAAATTAATGAAATTAGTCCCATTCCTGAACCTTATGGTCATACTATAGGATGGATGTCACCTATCAGGGAATACCTTCAAAATGGAACACTTCCACCTAATAGAGCTGAGAAAGAACAAATTTGACGATGTGTGGTCAATTTTACTCTTTATGATAGCCAAGATCACCTAGAGAAAATTCTATACAAACGTGGTTTTGATGGAATTCTCTTCAGATGCATTGATGGTGAAGAGACAATGGTTGTCATGAAAGAAGTGCATACAGGAGTCTATGGTGCCCACCAGTCTGGACATAGACTGTCTGATCAGATTCGAAGGCTTGGATACTTTTGGCCTTCAATGATGCAAGATTGTGTTTATTTCACAAAGAAGTGTAATTCATTCCAAGTACATGTCAACTTCATTCATCAACCTCTAGAGTTGCTTCATAAAGCTAAATACTCGTGGCCATTTTCCACATAGGGAATGGATGTGGTGGGACCTTACCCTTCAGCTACAGCCAAGAAGTCTAATTATATTCTTACTGCTACTGATTTCTTTTCCAAATGGTCAGAGGAAATACCTCTTAAGGAAGTCAGTTCTAAATGCATTGTTAGCTTCATCAAGTCTAACATCATTACCAGATTTGGTGTCCCTCATATCATATTGACGGACAATGGCACCAACTTCTGTTCATCCGAGGTGAAGAAGTTGTATCAAGAATACAACATCAAATCCAACCATTTATCTCGGTATCATGCAGTGGCCAATGGCCAGATAGAAGCCTTCAATAAGACTCTTTCAAATATACTGCAAAAGATGGTGGGTAAAGATAAGAAATCATGGCCTGATAAACTCTTTCATGCTTTATGGGCTTATCGGACTACCACCCACACTACAACACAGTCAACTCCATATTCACTGGTATATAGAACAGAAGCTATCTTGCCCATTGAAGTTCAACTACCCTCACTCAGAGTATCCATTTGTGTTCAGTCATCTACAGATGAACAATCTCAAAAGTGATTGAATGAATTGGAACGGTTATATGAAAAAAGATTGTGCACTTTGCACCACTTGGAAGTCTATCAGAATCGAATATCACGAGATTTCAACAAAAAAAGTTCATCTTTGTTCATTCACTCAGGGAGATTTGGTATTAGTTCTCAGAACTCCAATGATACCAGGAAAGAAACCTCCCAAGCTTGAGCCAAAATGGGAAGGACCTTACTCAATACATAAGGTCTACTCCAATGGAGCTTATTATTTAATCTCAATGGATGGAGAACTCATCACTACTTCAACCAATGATATATTTACGAAGAAATATTTTGTGTGAACAAAAAATACAACAACGGTCCATGCATACAACCTTAAACTATTTTCATGTCCCTTACGTCCAGCATGACATTAAACTGCACCATCCACAGTCCATGCATACGACCTTAAACTATTTTCACTTTTGTCCAACATGAGGTTAAACTGTGTCCCCCTTCATCATCCTTACTATATGACGTTAAACTATATAGAAATCCCTTACATCCAGCAAGATGTTAAACTGCATAACCAACGGTCCATGTATACGACCTTAAACTATTGGCACTTACGTCTAACATGATTCTAAACTATATCATCCCTTTTTCGTCCAACATGACGTTAAACTGTGAAAAAGTCTCTAATACATCCAACATGATGTTAAATGGTGTACTCTTTTATCGTCACTACATGACATTAAACTGCACAATCCCCCTTTTTTCCAACATGACATTAAAACTACATAGTCCCTTTATATGTTCTACATGACATTAAACTGTGCATCGTTAGGGTTGTTGCTACCTCTTGTTTCTCACACCGAGTATGAACCACGTGAGCTTAGAGCAAACTTCAACCATAACACTCTCTCTGGGATACTAACCATGTGTAAGTACTAACACTATTTTTTTAGGTCAGTGTCCCCAAGGACAACTTGATCACTAATTCATTCTTTAATTGAACTATGAAGACTTTGATCCTTTCCTTCCAGGCTGGGTACGTAGGCAACCTCCCAAGGTTCAAGCCCAAAACCAATCTCTTCACATCGGTTCACCTCTATCTCATATGATGTTGATTCATGAAATCGCCCCTAGAATAAATATCTTTACATTGGTTCACTTTCGTCCTTGTTATACAACGTTAAACTGTACAACACTTTTTGTCCCATATGACAATAAACTACAATATTCTTTGATACCCTCACCTGAGAGGGAATCATTATTTACATTGATTTTCAATCATGTTTCATTTCAAAGACTACGTGCATACATGGAAATACCTGAACCTTTTATCTTGGGTTAAACCATCATTGCACTAAAGTCCCCTTTCACCCTTCACATGTATGAACCAAATCTGTATAGAAGGTAGTTCTAGAACTACGTGGGCTTGATTCCCATCCTTATGGGATATGTAGGAACATTTGAGTGTCCCTCGAATCCAGCCCCAAGTCTTTTGGGCCAAACCCCAAAATCCTCTTTCAGTCCCCTGGCTGAAAATTCCCCATTAAAATACACACTTTGTATTTCCTATAATGGTCCATGATCTATGACCCTAAACTAAGATCTCCAATCCTTTTGTCCCACATGACGTTAAACTGTAGTTCAAGAACTACGTATGGCTTGATTCCCATCCTTATGGGATACGTAGTGAAGTACAACATTTCCATTCAGGACCTAGACACAACATGATTATGGTTAGCATTGATCTATGTATCTCTGCATACATTGGACAATACCCATCTTTATGTGTCATAATCCTAACCTTAAATATTTTCAGATATTCATAACCCTTTTCTTAAATTCTAATCACAAAAGGCCTGAAATTCTGAGAGTTCTTTTGCCTGAACATGCAGTACGTGCCCCTAGGCGTCCTTGCATAAGTAGTCTACATAATGGACCTTTCAGCCAAAAGATTCTATTATTTTACTATTCAGTCAATTCCCTTAGGTGGCCCTGCATAATTCAACCCCCTAACGGGTTTGTTAAATAATGGTAACTTCATTCTTGGTAGGAAAACCTCTTTTGTCTTTATTTGTCTTGATAATATGTAGGGATCCGCAAAAATATCCATCCTTAACATATTTGTCCCATATCCTTTTTCATGATCTAAAAGTATTCAAGTCTATGGTTTATATTCTCCTTCCCTACGTTTGGGTCAGACCTTTGTAGGAGCGAAATCCATCCAGTTCTTCGATAATCTTGTTTGGAAATATCTTCTCCATGTTCAAGTACCGCTTTCCATACAGCAAACTCTATACTTTGGAAAATTTGAATCTCCATAAACTTTCACTGGCTTTTTAGCACTAGGAAAGTAAATTTCTGAGAGTTCTTTTGCCTGACTATGTAGCACGTTCCCTTAGGTGTCCTTGTATAAGTAGTCTACATAACGGACCTGTCAGTCAAAAGATGCTATTTATTTGACTATGTTGCCAATGCCCTTAGGTGGCCCTTCATAATTCAACCCCCTAACGGGTTTGTTAAATAATGGTAACTTCATTCTTGGGAACTACTTCTTCTAATGCCTTTTAGCTCTTTTTCATATCATTCCTCATATTCAAGTATTCTTATGTCATATTTTACATATTTTCCCTCATACTTGAGTATGATAATATGTTTTCAGATAAATTTTCAAGGAATTGAGTCAATTTTAATCCATTTCGGTCAAAGCTATTTCGACCTTAAACATTAGCCTCTTTATGTCCGACGTGCATGACTTTAAAATGCCCACAAAAGACAAAGGAACTCTGAATAAAAGTCAAGTTCCAGCTCACTAAACATACTTTTGGTATGATTTAGGTAATATTGAGCAATTAAAAGATTCAATGTTTGTAGGGTTATTTATAATAATCCTAGTAAAAATCAAACTATGCTTACTAGGCCCATTGGCTTAGGTAAAATTTAAAGCAGGTAGCAGGAAAATACGTGCACAAGTGATTGAAGATGAAAGCATTCTTTCCATTTGATGAACAAGAATTAGAGGGACATCCACAGATTGGAGCCTCTTCTCTTTTTCAGGAAATTACAAAAGACTGTAAACATAAGTCTTCACTTGATGTACTGCATCCTGAGATTCATCAGCAGCTACTTGAAGCTCGTACACTCGACCAACTTCACTCTTCTCAGCTTGATGGAGTGCCTTCTTGGCATCTGCAAAGGCTTTCATACCATTCGTTTGAGCTCCCTCCAATGAATTATTGAGCTGGTCAAGTTCCCCAATAACAACATCTAACTGTTACTGGAGCTGCACCTGCTGGATGACTTTTTCTTTGATCTTATGCTTCAGCTACTTCATCTTAGTAGCATAATCAGCCTCAGCTCGGGATACTGCATCCTCAAATTCGCCGATGTTGACTGAAATTTTCACCCTGGTCAGATCTTCACGGCACTTTTTCTCCTGCTCCCTCATGAAGATGACTTGTTTCACCGTGGTATGGATCTCTTGGTATCCAAAACCGCCAAGTCCTAGCATGAAGAACTGGGACGACAATCGAAGGATCTTCGATGATAGCTCTTTTAAAGGAACCTCAAATATTATTTTCCATATGTTTTTCCATGCCTTGCGTCGTGAAAAGCTGAGTGCCTTAAGTACCTCTGGGTTTGATTCAACATCATCATCACAGGGGGGCATGTAATCTAGGATTAATGCACTTAAGTAAGTTCCATGTTCTGCTCCTTCCCCCCTGACCCTGGTTGCTTCACCTTCTACTACTATTTGGGCGGAGGTTGGGACTTCACCTCCAGTTCTAGCCATTGAAGTTGATATCCCTATTTGATCAATTAAAAGTATGGTTAGTTTCATAGAATAATGAATATTGGTTGTCTATCTTGAAAACTTAGTACAATCATTACCTAACAGTAGATCAACAGCTTGAGAAGACTCCTCCCCATCATTCCCAGTTTCAATAGGATCTTCAAGATGGGTCCCATGAGGGTTTACTGGGTTTAGCTCCACTTGAGCTAATGTTTCTACAATGGTAGGGTTGACATCAATGTCCACACCCTCTTCAGGCATTGGCAGTTCAGCAGCTTCTATGGATGGAACTGCATATTATTTTCAGTCATGATTAGAAGTGTAAATTATAAGAAAATTTACTGGATGAAGGATAACACTCACGCCCAAGGTCTTATAAATCACATGATAACTTAGCATGATCATAAAATTTTTCGAAAGACATGCCACGATTCATCATTTCATCCAATGATATTTCAGAATCCTGGTTAGTCTCACTAGTGGGAGCATTTAATGTGTCCTCTTGGTGACCCTCATTCTGTGGCCCCTTACCCTGGACAGCTTCTTCAGGAAGGATGGCAGATTCAGTTGCTGCGGCTGCCAATGATTCTGGTACAGGTTCTTCTCTACTTGTAACAGCAGCAGGAGAAGTATTGGGAATAGATGTTGCCTCTTTTTCAGAAGCAGCCAAGTCAGCCTGAATTTGTGTTTGTTCCACAGCACCCTCTGTGGTCCTTAAAGGAGGATCAATCCTTTTCCTCATAGGGTAAATTGAAGAAGCCCCTGCAATCCCAAGGAAAATGAGCAATCTTTTTCATGGTTTAAAATTCATTATTATTCAAAGGACTTACCACTACTAATAAAGCGTTTAGCGGTGGACTTCCTCCTTCATCACCTTTGTCCTGTTTTCTTTTTGAGAGTGTCGGCAGTCTCCCTTATTGGCACTTGAATTGGATAATAGAAGGCCATGTCCAACTCCTCATTCATGGCCTCCTGGCCTAGAGATATCTCACCCGGTTCGCGAGGAGATTCAGCAGCAGCCTTGATGGCAGTACCACCAAGGCTATACTGAGGAAAAGGAACCTCAATAGTTTTGGCAAGCTGCAAGATGAAGAAAAAAATTTCCTTGAATAACAAAGCTTCGACTAAAATCAAGTTTCAAAGAATATAAGGAAAGAAAATTTACATCTTCAGGAGCCATATACTCATGCCACTCCTCATCAGTGGCGTTGTGATCTATCATTTCCTTCACCCACTTAGTGATAGGGATAGAATCTTCAGTGTCATATATGTAGGCCTTCAACTCTTTGACATAGGCTCTTACTTCATCAGGGTTATCCTTGAAATGAATATTTGCAGGAGCCTAAAGAGTCCCTATTCCAGGAAGACGTAACCCTTCACATAGCTCCAGCCAGATAGTTTCAGTATCGCAGTATACATCCCGCCATGCCTGGATGGCCTCTGGTCGTAGATATGCAGGTGTACTGGAAGGCTGCGAAGAGGGTCTTACGACCATGGATTTTAATTTCTTTCTAGCTCCTAAAACTATAAAAAGAGAATTAAAACTTGTTACTCTATAAAGTTACTTGCAATTAAAATTGCCTCAATAAAGTAACTCACTAGGAGTTGATGGAGTGGCTCTCTTGATTCTGACAGTAGGATTATATACGGCACGTGGCTGCTTTGACACATGTTATATCTCCTGAGAATCTGATAAATCAGCCTCAGTTGAAGAACTCGGTGAACCAGCTTCAGGAGTGGAAGAATCACCTGCCACTTGAATTGTTTCCTTCTCGATGGTTCTCTTATTCTTCCCAACCCGATAAACAGGTTTATTCAATATGGCCTCAGGATATGACACTATCCAGTTTTCAGCATACCATATGGCCAAATTGATTACTGCTCTATTATCTGGTAAGTCAAAGATTTCCCCAGTCCTTTCCATAGCCATTAGAAACCATATTTGTCGAGAAACCACTAGATACTGCTCTGATCTGATGTGCACTGAAGGAGATACAACAGTTGTCTACAGACACTTGAATCGCCGTGAAAATCGATATGGAGCATAGGCCTCACATATAATTTCCCCATCAATTCTGGTGGCCAGCACACCATCTCTGCAGGCCAGCATGTAAGACCTCGGTTCAAAGCTAGCTGATCCATCATCAACAAATCGCCCTATCAGTGGATTTCTGTAGGGAAAGAATTGGAATTCTTTATGTAGACCCAGCCTTGTCCTGATATCATAACATTGAGGGACAAAGGAAAAACTCCAGAGAAGGCCTGAACAGACGGCCTAAAAGAACTTCCAGGAATCTGTATTCCGTTCTAAACAGCATATGTCCGCAAGTGAGTGGTGATCCATCCCCATAAAACATGGAATGGTCCAACTAATCTCAAAGGAGATTTACCCATATAGACATGGAGTAAGCTCCTGTGAATCTTTTCCAAAACTAGGGTAGCCAACCCCACCATCTTCCTCTCAGCCAACTTGGTTGCGATAACGAAGGTCCCTGTCCTGATGCCTCCCTTCGAATTTCTGATGGGCAAGAGATAGACACTGATCCATAAGGCTAAAAAGCCTGCCAGACGGGTCTTCTCTTGGATTTTATGATTCACTTCATACCCCCATTTCTCAAACTCTTCGGCTTCCAGAGTCGGCCAGAATGTGGCAGGATCACCTCTCTTATCTGCTCTAGGGAAACTAGTAGGACGAGTACATGTGGGACCCTTTTTGTTCTTCTTCTTGAGAAACACATCCATCCATTACTCTGGATGAATATCCCTTCTAGAATGAGTCTTTGAAGTCTTTGATATTTTGAGCTTATGGTAAATATTCAATAACTCTCAAACCAAATTTGGAGTCTTCTCCGGATCATTCATGGATGCCTTTGGAGGGATGAATTCGTCATACATATCACCCAGGATTGGAACCCCTGAGATCTTGTAGACATACCACAAACTAATGATTACTTCTCCATGGGTCAGATGGAAATAATTAGTTTCTGGGCTCCAATGGCTAATCAATTTTGGTGAAAAATTATCATTCCTATAAACATATGTCTGCCCAGCCCAGACGGCTTCATAAATTGCAGCTCCCTTCAGATCCTCGATAAACTCTTCACAAGTTTGTTGCACCCAATAAGCCCACATCCAAGTTGGATTCACACCTCCTCCAGAATGGAATTCCCATTTCTCCTTCCAGCCTTTGGATTGATCCATCTAAGAGTTTCGAAAGATTGAGGGATAAAAATGTGGTTGCAGCTCATGTTTGTGAGGTTTTAGATCTGGTTCACGTGAGCTATGATGCATTATATAGGCTTTCTTTATTGTTCCATTATTTTAAAATGTTCCTGCGATTGAGACATTTGCTGAAGAAAAGTTGGTATATGACTGAAACCAGGAATGCAGCAGATAATTATTTGCTTTTGGAATATTGACGTCTTGCAAGTGACCATGGCTATACAGAGGTAGATAGATGCTGTGCGGAAAGTTAATATGATGCTTCTTCAAGTACTTGGCTAATTCCGGGAGAGTACTTTCGTAGGGGGAATAATAATCGTGGCCAACGATGTCCATCATCTCATCAATTCTTTTTCTCGCTAGTTCATCAGCCGTTCCGATTCTCTTTGGAGCCATTTGATCTACACAAAAGATGAATAATTAACTCTTAAAGTATGTTAATTTTTCATAAAATTTTTAAAGGATTTGAATAAATTGGCTAAGTAATTAAGGCGCGCAAGTCCCATAGTTGGCGCGCAAGTCTCCTTCGGTCGCGCAAGTATTGGGCGCACAAGTTTCACCACGCAAGTCTAAATATCTTAATAGCAGTGCGACATAATAAACAGAAGTGCGATGCAAGAAGCAAGAAGCACGGACAAGCGAGAGCCGGGAGTCAACTTGCGCGCCGAGACCAAAAAAAAACAAGCAAGAGCCGGGTGATTTGTACGAAGTGAGGCCCTCTATTTATAGACAAGGCCTTACCCCTGCGCGCCAGACCATGCGCGCCCGAAGCTCATTTGTACGCCAGACCCTACGCACCCCAATTTCCTTTTGATTCTCGATTTCCTAAGAGTCAAATCCTCATTCATTTTGGATCCAACTCTGAGGGGGGACTTTTGTTGACGCTCCTTTTGTCACAGAGTCTAAAGATTAGAAAAGGAGAATATCTTAGCTCAAAGTGATTCAACCTTTGGACAAATATCAAAAATTGACAAAGGAAGGAATAAGAAGAACATTGCACAAAGGTCACGCAAGTTCTACCATGGTCACGCAAGTACAATTGCACGCTGCGGTTGGTCACGCAAGTCACTTGCGTGCCCTCTTTGAAAACTGTTCGTGGTCTTCTCCAGCCTATAAATACCCTCGGTGGGCCCCCCATTTCGGAAGGAATTTTTCCAGAATTCAGATACAGAGCTCTGAATTCCCAAGTCTCTTCTTCGGGTCTTCCGAACACTTCTAAGGTAATTATTTACCTAGAATGGAAGGTCTAAACAAGAGGAGTAAGATCTAAGTGTTAGAATTTACTAACACTTGCGCGCCAAAGTGTTTTACCCTTAAGGGAAATGGACACACTTGCGCACCGCCCTACTTCTTCACCATAACTTGTGAGCCATCTTCTGGAGAGCCTCTAGGGATAATTCTAAAGGCTTTGATCAAGGATCGCCCAAATATTACTCTAAGGTCTGAAAATCGCGCAAGTACCCATGTGCCGCGTAGGTATACCTGCGCGGCCAGGGACATGCGTGCCCACGTAGTACCTGCGCGCCTGCCAGGACTTGCGCGCCCCTTCTATTTTTGAGTGCCCTTCCTACCCATTTAACCCCTCTTATTCCATTCCACCTCTCCTATTAAAGATTCAGTCTTCAAGATACTCCTCAAAGCCATTTATGGCATGTTTTCTTGATTAAATTCCTTATCTGAAAGGAATTCTATGGAACATATCTCAAAACATAGTGATTTACACATCTTTATGTCACTAAGGTCAGAGATTTCATTCATTCAACCTCATCCTTTAAAGATGAGAGAACCCCTTAACCTGGGCCTCCTTTTCAGGAGTAAGTCTCAGTCATAATTCCCATTAATGTTGAGAATCCTCCTTCGGAGTAAGCCCCAAGTCCTTCCAAATCTAGGCATTCTTTTCAGGAGTAAGACCCAATCTTAAAATTCCCAAATATGGGAATCCTCCTTAGGAATAAGCCCCAACCATAATTCTCTTAACCTGGGATTCCTTTTCAAGAGTAAGCCCCAGTATCAAATATGGGCATCCTCTTCAGGAGTAAAACCCAAGTCCCTTAATTTTTCAAGTGCCTTAACCTGGGCCTTCTTTTCAGGAGTAAGCCCCAGCCTTAATCTCTCTTAACCAGTCTTAATTTCCTTTTGATTTGGGCTTCCTTCTCAGGAGTAAAACCCAATCATAAGTCCCCTCCTTACTTGGGAATCTTCCTTAGGGGTAAGCCCCAAGATTAGAGTATCCAAATCTCCATGAAGCACATATACCTTTATGGACCTTGTTCCTAGATTTCTTCTCTGAAGTAAATCTTAATCCTCACCTATTTGGGTAGTCATACACACATAAGCCCCACATCATTACATCTTTCAGGGCACAATTTTCTGGTTTCAACAATACCTCTTGTTTCTCACACTAAGCATGACTCACGTGAGCTTAGAGTGTAAAAGTAATCATGACATCTTTCTTTGAGCCATCAATCATGCATAAACATCATACACCCTTACTCAAACTATATGGGTTCTGATTCCTTTTCTTAAAAAAGGATACGTAGGTAGCCCATCTGCGGGTACGATCCCAATATCAAAATAATCCATGTCCTCCTAAATGACAATAAACTTCAAGTGCCCCACTGAGTGGCTTTAAAACCAGTATGGTCATCATAATGACCAAGATACTTTTATGTATTTAAGGATACCATCGACTAAGAATCTCTAGAAAATATAGATGATTATCTATTGATGAAGAACCTCAAATAAATATAAAATATTCTCTAAATTTCCTACATATTTAATCATTGATTGTCAGATCTAAAGGAAATCTCATTTTTTACTTGGTAATGTAATAAGGATTCACGAACATAACTTAAATCTATAAAGAGAGTCCCAGAGTATACAATAATTCCCCTCAAAAAGGTGTGATGAGTCCGACCTCCCATCCTCTCAACCAATGCAAATTCTTGAGCCTCATCAGTCCACAACTAATGAGCACCTACCTTTGGAAAGTCAGTCCAAATGGATATGGAATCATTGGATGTTTCCGGTTCTGCGAACAAACCCATTAGAAACTGTTTGGAATGTTTGAACCTTCAATCAACGAGGTCATCCCTAATTCCAGAGGGAAACAGTGATGTAGTGTTTATGTTTCATTTTCGAGGGTTTATGTAATGCTTTTAGGGTTCATATAGTATTTTTGGGGTTTATATTTTGTTTTTAAGTTTTATGTAGTGATTTTTAATGTTTATATTGCGTTTTTTAGGGTTGGTGTTGTGTTTTTTAGGGTTTATGTTACAGTTATAGGGTTTATGTACTGCTTTTAGGGTTTATGTAGTGCTTTTTGGGTTTATGTTGCGTTTTTTCATTGATGTTGTGTTTTTAGTGTTTTTGTTTCATTTTTAAGAGTTTATGTAATGTTTTTAGGGTTTATGTATCTATTTGAATCCTTTTTAGGGTTTTAATGGTTGTTTATGGTTTGTAGTTTTTTTAGGGTTTTTAAGGGTTGTTAACAAATGTTTATGATTTTTTATGTTTTTTTGGGGGGGTGGGGTTATGCGTTTATATATATTTTTTGGATTGATAGGGGTTGTTAGGGTTTTTTAGTGTGTGTTATGGTTTGTTTGGGTATTGTCGCAGTTTTTAGGGTTTATATAAAGTGTTTTAGTGTTTTTGGGTTCTTTAGGGTTTTTAGTGTTCTTTAGAGTTTAATATGATTCTTTTGGGTTTATTAGGGTTTATTAGTGTTCTTTAGGATTTTTTATAGTTTATTAGCATTTTTTATTGTATATTAGGGTTTTATTGGGCTTTTGAAGTTATTAATAGCTTTTTCTAGGGTTTATCAACATTTTTAGGGTTATTTAGGGTTTATTATAGTTTATTTTATTTATTAGGGTTTAGTAATGTGTATTTGGGTTTATTGCAGTTTATTAGGGTCTATTATGATTTGTTAGGGTTTATTGTAGTTTATTAGGGGTTTGTTATGGTTTGTTTTAGTTTGTTACGATTTATCTGGCATTGTTAAAATTTCTTACGATTTATTTGGGGTTGTTAGGGTTTGTTACAATTTATTTTGGGGTTATTAGGGTTTGTTAGGGTCTATTAGTGGGTTGTAGGGTTTTGTAGGATATTATTTGGAGTTTTTTGTATCGTTTTTTCGGTTTTGTTAGGGTTTTTAGTGATTATTAGGGTTTATTATGGTTTAATAGTGTTTTTAAAGTATATTAGGGTTTTTAGGGATTTTGTAGCATTTATTAGGTTCTAATAGAGTTTTTAGGGTTTATTACAGGTAATTACATTTTATTAGTGTTTATTAGGGGTTTTAGGGTTTAATACTGGGTTTTAGGGGTTATCAGAGTTTATTAGTGGTTCTTAGGGGTTATTAGTGGTTGTTTTGGTTAGTTAGGTTTTGTTAGGGTTTGTTACAGTTTGTTTGAGTTGTTTGGGGTTTTATGGGTTTTTTTGGGTTTTATGGGTGTGTTGAGATTTTTTAGGCTTTGTTAGGGTTATTTTAGTATTTTTTGGGGTTTTGTTCTATTTTGTGGGTTTTGAAGCATTTTTTGGTTTTTTGTAGCAATTTTTAGAGTTTATGTAACGTTTTAGTGGATTTAGTAGTTCTTTAGGGGTTTTTAGGGTTCTTTAGGGTTCTTTATGGCGTATTAGGGTTTCTTTTAAGGTTTTTAGTGTATGATAGGGGGTTTTTAGGATTTTTAAGGGTTGGTTAGGGTTTTCTTAGGCACTTTTAGGCATTTTAGTGGTTTTTTAGTGTTCTTAGGAGGTTTTAGGGTTTTTTGCATTTTTGAGGTTTTTTGTGGTTTTTTTTGAGGTTTTTTAGGGTTTTTTGGTTTGTTATTGTGTTTTTTTTTAGTTTTTTCATGTTTTTTGGGGGTTTAGGGGTTTTTAGGGTTTTTAGGGTTTTAGGATTTTTTAGGGTTTTTAGGGGTTTTAGGGTTTTTTTAGGGTTTTTGAGGGTTTTTTGGGTTTTTAGGGTTTTTTAATGTTTTTTAGGGTTTTGTTAGGTTTTGCCGCATTTGTTAGTGTTTTTTTCTGAATATTAGCGTTTTGAATGGTTTAATAGTATTTTTGTTGTATATTTGGGTTTTTAGGTATTTTGTAGCTTTTATTGGGGTCTAATTGGATTTTTAGAGTTTATTACGATTTATTAGTGTTTATTAGGGTTTAGTAGCGGGCTTTAGGGTTTATTAGGGTTCATTATGGTTTATTATTGGTTGGTAGGGTTTTTTAGGATTTATTAGTGCTTATTAGAGTGATTTAGGGTGTCTAAGGGTTCGTTAGGGATTATAACTGTGTGTTATGGTTTCTAAGGGTGGGTAAGGGTTTTTATGGGAAGCTTAGGGTTTCTAAGGGTGTTCTATGGTTTCTAAGGGTTTCTAAGGTTGTGTTAGGGTTTCTATGGGTGTTTTGTGGTTTCTAAGGGTGTTATAGGGTTTCTAAAAGTGTGGTAGGGTTTCTAAGGGTGTGTTAGGGTTTCTAAAGGTGTGTTATTGTTTCTTAGGATTGTTTAGGGTTTTGTTAGGGTTTTTAGGGTTTTGTTAGGGTTTCTTAGGTCTTCTTAGGGGGGTTTTAGGGTTTCTTCGGATTTTTTGGGTTTATTGGGGTTTCTTAGTGTTTTGGGGGTTTGGTAGGGATTTTTAGGGTTTATTAGGGTTTTTAGGGTTTGTTATGTTTTTAGGGTTTTTTCAGGTTTGTTAGTGTTTGTTAGGGTTTGTTAGGGTTTGTTAAGGTTTGTTAGGGTTTGTTAGTGTATGGTAGGGTTTGTTTGAGTTTTTCATGATTTTTAATGGTTTTTAGTGTTTATGGGGTATTCATGTTTTTAGGGTTATTTAGTTGTTCATGGTTGTCACAGATGTGTAGAGCTAGTCGCAAGCTTCAATTTGATATGTGGTAGAGGTGAAACAGACCCCCAGAGTAGAAGTTATGGTCATTTGGAGGACTTAAGGACCTTTTGATACTTTGAGAACGTGATATGGTGTTCCTATTGGTCACATATGTGTATATCTATTCGAAAACTTCGGTTTGATATATGGTAGAGGAGAAACGGACACCCGGAGTCGAAGTTATGGTCTTTTAGAGGGTTTAAGTAACTTTTTGGGCCTTCAAGGACGTGATAAGGTGCTTCAGTGGTTATAGGAGTGTAGTTCTAGTCGCAAGCTTCGAATTGATATGTGGTAGAGGCAAAATAGACACCCATAGAAGAAGTAATTGCAAAACGGACACTAGAAGCCAATATTTAGACCATCCAAAGGGATTTTTGGTCCTTTTGGTGGTTGAAGAATGTCAGAAAGGGTTTTAGTGCTTACCATAGTGTGTATCTTGTCACAATATTTGATTTGATATGTGGTAGATCCAAAATGAACACACATAGTAGAAGTTGTTGTCGTTTTAAGTTGAGCAACTCTCCTAGCGCCTAAAAACCTAAGAAACCCGCAACTCAATAAAATAGGAATAACTTCTCCTTAGTATGTTTGTTTGAGCAGTTTAACTAGTCAAATTGAAGCTCATGAGATGAGTGAGGACCGAGTTTAGTAGAAACTATAATAAGATCAAATAAATATAAGATATATTAGTTATACCACTCCAAAAAAGTCCAACTTCAAATGGCTATAACTTTCACTCCAGTTGTCTGTTTGAGCTCTACCACATATCAAATCGAAAGTAGCGAAGAGATCTACGCATAAGGATGACTTGAACATAGTTCATGTCGTGTTTGAGTCCCCAAAATCCCAGAAAACCATCAGAAGGCCTCCAAAACTCTATTTCCATGTACGTACCCCTGTGAAATGTTTTTTAAAATGGTCATAACTTCTGATCTATGTATTTGTTCGGCCTTCGGCACCTGTTTTTATCGTAGTTCATTCCATGAGATTCAGTTTTACTATTCATGGAGCAGAAATGGACACCCAAAGAAGAATTTATGCAATGTCTCTGTGATTTGTTAGGTTTTTTGAGACCCCATTTCTAGCATTTTTGTCCTACCTACTGTTTTTTCAAACAACTATAACTTATTATTACTATAATTATTATTATTATTATCATCATCTCATCCACATGCACATGAACATGCACATGCATTTTTATTATATTTTTATTACCATGCACGTGCACATGCAATGAGCACACATTATTTTATTATCAGATGCATTGTTATTATTATTGTTAGTATTATTATTGTGGTTGTTGTTGTTGTTGTTTTTATTGTTGTTGTTATTGTTATTATCATCACATGAAAATGCACATGCGAATGCACATACACGCACATTCAATGCATGTGCGTTATTCTATTATCACATGCGTTGTTGTTATTGTTATTATTATTATTATCATCATCATCATCATCACATGCAAATTGAATGCATGTGAGTTATTATTTATTACCATGCACGTGCACACATAATTCACATGCAATATTCTATTATCACATGCATTGGATCAACTACTATTATCACCACTACTACTACTATTATTACTACTGCTATTATTATGACTATCATCACATGAAAATGTAGATGCACATGCGTTATTATTTATTATTTATTACCATGCACGTTCATATACAATGCACTTGTATTATTATTTTATTATTATTATTATTATCACAGTTATTATTATTATTATTATTATTATTATCATTATCATTATTATTATCATTATCACATGAAAATGCACATGCATGTGCATTGTTATTTATTATTTATTATCATGCACGTGCATGCGTTATTATTAGTATTATTACAATTAGTATTGTTAATACTATCATCAAATGTAAATACACATGCACATGCAAGTGCGTTCTTATTTATTATTATTTATTTATTATTTATTACTATGTAGGTGCACATGAAATTCAGTTGCATTATTCAATTATTATTATTATTATTATTATTATTCTTGTTATTATTATTTTTGTTTATATAATCAAATACAAATGCACATGCATGTGCGTTGTTATTTATTATTTATTACCATAAATGTGCATGCATCATTACCATTATCATTACATCTAAATGCACATGCAGGTGTGTTATTATATATTATTTATTATTATGCGCATGAAAATGCAATGCACTTGCGTTATTCTTTTATCACATGTGTTATTATTATTTATTCTCATGCACGTGCACACACAATGCACATGCATTATTTTATTATCATGTGTGTTATTATTTATTATTTATTATCATTCACATGAAAATGCACATTCATGTGGACTTGGTTATTATTTATTGTTTATTACCATGCACATGCACATGCACATGAACATACACACGCACATGCACAGGGATGTGCATTATTATTTATTATTTATTATCATTCAAATGCACATGCACATACACATAAAATTCACAAGCGTTATTATTTATAATTTATTATTTATTATCATTCAGTTGAAAATGCGCAGGCATATGCACATGCACATGCGTTATGATTTATTATTGAAACCATGCACATGCATTTGCACATGCACATGCGTTATTACTAGTATTATTATTAGAGGTATTTTTAGGGATTACTAGAATTTTTAAGAATTTTTTTGGTGTTATTATCATTTATTATGGTTTGTTAGGTTTTTAGGGTATTTAATGGTATATTAGCATTTTTTAGGGTTTAGTGGGGGTTATTAGGATTTTATTAGGGTTTATTATGGTGTGTGAAGGTTTATTAGGGTTTATTAGGTATTTTTAGGGTTTTATTAGGATTGAGTTGGGTTTATTAGGGTATATTATGGTATATTATGGTGTATATGGGTATGTTTGGGATTTATTAGGGTTTATTATCGTTCATTATGGTTTACTAATTTTTTAGAAGGTATATTAGGGTTTTTGAGGGTTTAGTAGTGTTTATTAGGGTTTATTAGTGCTTTTATGCTTTTTAGGTTTTATTAGAATTTATTAGGTATTTTAGGTCTTTTTAATGGTATATTTGCATTTTTTAGGGTTTAATGGGGTTTATTATCGCTTATTATAGTGTGTTAAGGTTTATTACTATTGAGTATGTATATTTAGGGTTTTATTAGGGTTTAGTAGGTATATTTAGGGTTTTATTAGGGTTTATTAGGGTTGAGTAGTGTTTATTAGGGTTTGTTAGGGATTTTTAGGGTTCACTAGGGTTTGTTAGTGTTTTTATTATCGTATATGAGTGTTTTCTTGTTTTTGTTAATATATATGAGGGGTTGTTAGGACTTTTTAGGTTTTATTAGCATTTTTTTAGTGTTTGTGAGCATTTTTTATGGTTTATTAGGTTTTATTAGAATTTATTATTTTTTATTAGGGTTTCTATGGCTTTTTAATGGTTTGTTTGTGTTTTTTTATTGGGTTTTAGTTGGATTTATTTGGGTTTATTATGGTGTGTCAAGGTTTATTAGGGTTGAGAAGGTATTTTTAGGGTTTCATTATTGTTTTATTAGGGTTTATTAGTTTTTATTAGGGTTTATTAGGGATTTTTAGTGTTTATTATGGTTTGTTGGGGGTTTATTAGTTTTTTTGTTTTATTAGGTTATATTAGTGTTTGTTAAGTATTTTTAGATAATATACTATTTTTTATTATTTGTGAGTGTTCTGTTTTTGTTTGTGAGTGGTTTTAGTTTCTTAGGTTATTTTAGAGTTTATTATGGTTTATTATGGTTTCTAGGAATTTTTAAGGTATATTAATGTTTTTTGTCTTTATTAGGTTATATTAGTGTTTTTAGGTCTTCTTAGGTAATATAGAGGGTTTTTATTGTTTGTGAACATTTTTTGTTGTTTATGATCGTTTTTAGGGTTTATTAGGTTATATTAAAGTTTATCAGGGTTTTTAAGGATTTTTTATGGTATAGTAGCGTTTGTTTTCATTTTTAGGGTTTTTTAGGGTTTTATTAGGGGTCATTATGGTGTGTTAAGGTTTGTTCGGGTTGAGTAGGGTTTATTTGGATTTATTTATGGTTTATTAGGGTTTTTTAGGGGTTTTTTGGAATTTATTACAGTTTATTGGTGTTTATTAATGTCTATTAGGGTTGGTTGGAGTTTTTTAGGTTTTCTTAACATGTTTTTAGGGTTTATTAGTTTTTATTATCATTTATTAGTGTTTATTAGGTATTTTTGATGTTTTATTAGGGTTCTGTAGAGTCTCTTAGGGTTTTAGGGATTATACGACATTTTTAGGGATTATTAGATTTTATTAGGGGTTTATTAGGGTTTAATGTTTTATATTATGGTATATTAGGGTTTAATATTTTTGAGGTTTTGGATGTGTCTTTAGGGTTTTTGTAGAATTCTTTAGTGTTTGTGTAGCGTTGTTTGAGTTTGTGTAGCATTTTTAGTGTTTGTGTAGCGATTTTAGGGTTTAGTTAGAGGTTTTAGGTTTTATGTAGCATTTTTTAGGGTTTATGTATTGTTTTTAGGGTTTATGTAGCATGTTTAGGGTTTAGGTTTTGTGTAGCATTTTTTAGGGTTTATGTTGCATTTTCTGGGTTTACGTAGCATTTCTAGGGGTGATGTAGTGTTTATGTTGCATTTTTTAGCTTTTATGTAACGTTTTTATCATTCATGTAGTGTTTTTTGGGTTTATATTGTGTTTTTAAGTTTTATGTAGCATTTTTAATGTTTATGTTTCATTATTTAGGGTTTATGTTATGGTTCTTGGGTTTATGTAGTGCCTTTTAGGTTTATGTAGCGTTGTTTGGGTTTATGTTTAATTTTTTGGGATTTTGTTGCATTTTTAGGGTTTATATAACGTTTTTTGGGTTTATGTAATGTTTTTTGGGTTTATGTATCTATTTGCTGCCTTTTTTAGGGTTTTAATGGTTTTTTATGGTTTGTAGTAGTTTTTAGGGTTTTTGGGTTCTTTCGGGTTTTTTTAGTGTTCTTTAGAGTTTATTGTGGTTCTTTAGGGTTTATTGGGGTTCTTTAGGGTTTATTAGTGTTCTTTAGGTTTTTTATGGTTTATTAGCATTTTTTTTGTATATTAGGGTTTTATTGGGCTTTTATTGGCATTAATATCTTTTTCTAGGGTTTATCAACCTTTTTAGGGTTATTTAGGATTTATTAGGGTTTCATTGGTTTTATTTTATTTATTAGGGTTTATTAATGTGTATTTAGGATTATAACAATTATTAGGGTTTATTATGATTTGTTAGGGTTTATTGCGGTTTATTAGGGGTTTGTTATGGTTTGTTTCTGTTTGTTACGATTTATTTGGCATTGTTAGGATTTGTTATGATTTATTTGGGGTTGTTAGGGTTTGTTACGATTTTTTTATGGTGTTATTAGGGTTTTTTAGTGTTTATTAGCAGGTCGTAGGTTTTGAAGGCTATTATTTGGTAGGTTTTGAAGTGTTTTGTCGAGTTTGTTAGGGTTTTTAGTGATTATTAGGATTTATTATGGTTAAATAGTGTTTTTATTGTATATTAGGGGTTTTAGGGCTTTTGTAGCATTTATTAGAGTCTAATATGGTTTTTTGGGGTTTATTAAGGGTTGTTATGATTTATTAGTGTTTATTGGGGTTTTACGGTTTAATAGTGGGTTTCAGGTGTTATTTGGGATTATTAGTGGTTCTTAGTGGTTATTAGTGGTTGTTAGGGTTTGTTAGGTTTTCTTAGGGTTTGTCAGGACGTGTGTTATTCTATTATCACACACATTATTATTATCATTATTATCATTATCATTATTATTATTATCAGTATTATAATTATCATTATTGTTATTATTATTATTATTATTATTATCTTCACATGAAAATAAATATGCACATGCGTTATTATTTATTATTTATTATATATTATTTATTTCCATGCACATGAATTTGTTTTTGTTGTTGTTGTTGTTGTTGTTGTTGTTATTATCATCATATGAAAATGCACATGCACGTCTGTTATTATTTATTACCGTGCACGTGCACACACAATGCACCTACATTATTCTATTATCACATGAATTTTTATTGTTATTGTTATTATTACTATTACTATTATTATTGTTATTATCATCAAATGCAAATGCAAATGCATGTGTGTTATTATTTATTACCATACATGCGCGCATTCAATACATGTTTGTTATTCTATTATCACATTCGCTATTATTATTAATATTACTATTATTGTTATCATTATCATCACGTGTGCTATGAGTTATTATTTATTATCATGCACTGCACATGCAATGCACGTGCGTTATTCTATTATCACATGCATTGTTGTTGTTGTTATTTTCATTATTACTGTCATTATTATTATTTTTATCATCCCATGCACATGCACATGCACATGCACATGCACATGCATTATTATTTATTTTTTATTACCATGCACGTGCACATGCAATGCACACACATTATTTTATTATGACATACGTTGTTATTCTTATTGTTATTATTATTATTATGGTTGTTGTTATTGTTGTTGTTATTGTTACTATCATCACATGCAAATGCACATGAAATACATAAACACGCACATTCAATGCATGTATGTTATTCTATTATCACATGCGTTGTTATTATTATTATTATTATTATTATTATTTTTATTATCATCATCATTATCATCACATGAAAATGAAATGAACGCACATTATTATTTATTACCATGCACATGCACATGTAATGCACATGCAATATTCTATTATCACATGCATTGGTACTACTACTATTATCACTACTACTACTAGTACTGTTATTATTATTATCATCACATGCAAATGCAGATGCACGTGCATTATTATTTAATATTTATTACCATGCACGTGCATATACAATGCAATTGTATTATTCTTTTATTATTATTATTATCAAAGTTTTTATTGTTATTATTATTACTCTTATTATTATTATCATTATCATTATTATTATCATTATCACATGCAAGTCCACATGCATGAGCATTGTTATTTATTATTTATTACCATGCACGTGCATGCATTATTATTATTATTTTTATTACAATTAGTATTATTAATATTATTATCATATATAATGCACATGCACATGCATGTGCATTCCTATTTATTATTATTTATTTATTACTTACTACTATGCACGTGCACATGCAATGCACTTGATTTATTCTATTATTATTATTTTTGTTGTTGTTGTTGTTTATATCATCAAATACAAATGCACTTGCATGTGCGTTGCTATTTATTATTTATCACCATGCACGTGCATGCATCATTATAATTATCATTACTTGTAAATACACATAAATGTGTGCTATTATTTATTATTTATTACCATGCACTAGAAAATGCAATGCACTTGCATTATTCTATTATCACATGTGTTATTATTATTTATTCTCATGCATGTGCACACACAATGCACTTGCGTTATTCTATTATCACATGTGTTATTATTTATTATTTATTATCATTCACATGAAAATGCACATTCATGTGGACTTTGTTATTATTTATTGTTTATTACCATATACATGCACACGCACATGCACATGCACTTGCACATGCACTTGGATGTGTGTTATTATTTATTATTTATTATCATTCACATGCACATGCACATACACATGCAATTCACATGCGTTATTATTTATAATTTATAATTTATTATCATTCACATGCAAATGCGCATGCATATGCACATGCACGTGCGTTATGATTTATTATTTAAACCATGCACATGCAAATGCACATGCACGTGCGTTATTACTACTACTATTATTAGAGGTATTTTTAGGGTTTACTATCATTTTTTAGGATTTTTAGGTGTTATTAACATTTATTATGGTTTGTTAGGGTTTTAGGGTTTTTAATGGTATATTAGAGTTTTTTAGGGTTTGGTGGGGGTTATTAGAATTTTATTCAGGTTTATTATGGTGTGTCAAGGTTTATTAGGGTTTATTAGGTATTTTTAGGGTTTTATTAGGATTGAGTTGGATTTATTAGGGTATATTATGGTATTTATGGAATATTTGGGTATGTTTCAGTTTTATTAGGGTTTATTATGGTTCATTATGGTTTATTAGTTTTTAAGAGGGTATATTAGGGTTTTTTAGTGTTTAGTAGTGTTTATTCGGGTTTATTAGCGTTTTAAGCTTTGTTAGGTTTTATTAGAATTTATTTGGGGTTTTAGTGCTTTTTAATGGTATATTTCCGTTTTAAGGGTTTAGTGGGGTTTATTATGGTTTATTATGGTGTGTTAAGGTTTATTAGGGTTGAGTAGGTATTTTAGTATTTTATTAGGGTTAAGTCGGTATCTTTAAGGTTTTATTAGGTTTTATTAGTGTTGAGTACAGTTTATTAGTGTTTGTTAGGGATTTTTAGGGTTTACAAGGGTTTGTTAGTGTTTTTATTAAGGTATATGAGTGTTTTCTAGTTTTTATTAATATATATGAGGATTTGTTATGACTTTTTAGGTTTTATTAGGGTTGAGTACAGTTTATTAGGGTTTTTTGGGGTATTGTAGCAGTTTTTAGGGTTTATATAATGTGTTTTTAGCATTTTTGGGTTCTTTAGGTTTTTTTAGTGTTCTTTAGAGTTTAATACGGTTCTTTAGGGTTTATTAGGGTTCTTTAGGTTTTATTAGTGTTCTTTATGATTTTTTACAGTTTATTAGCTTTTTTATTGTATATTAGGGTTTTATTGGGCTTTTGTAGGCATTAATAGCTTTTTCTAGGGTTTATCAACCTTTTTTAGGGTTATTTGTGATTTATTAGGGATTATTAGGGTTTATTTTATTTATTATGGTTTAGTAACGTGTATTTGGGTTTATTACAATTTATTAGGGTTTATTATGCTTTGTCCGGGTTTATTGCGGTTTATTAGGGATTTGTTATGGTTTGTTTCAGTTTGTTACAATTTATTTGGCGTTGTTAGGATTTGATACGATTTATTTGGGGTTGTTAGGGTTTGTTACAATTTATTTTGGGGTTATAAGGGTTTTTATGGTTTTTTAGATGGTTGTAGGGTTTTGTAGGCTATTATTTGGAGGTTTTTATAGCGTTTTTTCAGGTTTGTTAGGGGTTTTAGTGATTATTAGGGTTTATTATGGTTTAATAGTGTTTTTATTGAATATTAGGGGTTTTAGGGATTTTGTAGCATTTATTAGGGTCCAATAAAGTTTTTTAGGGTTTATTATAGTTTATTACGATTTATTCGTGTTTATTAGGGTTTTTAGGGTTTAATAGTGGGTTTTAGGGGTTATTATGGTTTATTAGTGGTTCTTAGGGGTTATTAGTGGTTATTGGGGATTGTTAGGTTTTGTTAGGGTTTTTAGGGTTTGTTACAATTTGTTTGAGTTTTTTGGTGGTTTTTTTGTTTTTTTGGGTTGTATGGGTGTGTTTGGATTTCTTATTCTTTATTAGGGCTATTTTAGCGTTTTTTGTATTTTTGTTACGTTTTGTGGGTTTTTAAGCATTTTTCGGTTTTTTGTGGCAATTTTTAGGGTTTATGTAGTGTTGTTTGTGGATTTAGTGATTCTTTAGGGGCTTATTAGGGGTTTATTAGGGTTTAATTGTTTATATTATGGTATATTATGGTTTAATATTTTTGAGGGTTTTGAAGCGAATTTAGAGTTTTTGTAGAATTTTCTAGGGTTTGTGTAGCGTTGTTAGAGTTTATGTAGCATTTTTAGTGTTTATGTTGCATTTTTAGGGTTTAGTTAGTGGTTTTAGGTTTATGTATCATTTTTAGGGTTTATTTAACGTTTTTAGGGTTTATATAGCGTGTTTAGGGTTTAGGTTTTATGTAGCATTTTCTTGGGTTTATGTTGTCTTTTCTAGGTTTATGCAGCATTTTTAGGGGTTATGTAGCATTTATGTTGCATTTGTTAAGGTTTATGTAACGTTTTTAGGGTTCATGTAGTGTTTGTAGGGTTTATGTTGTGTTTTTAGGTTTTATATTGCGTTTTTTAATGTTTATGTTGCATTTTTCAGGGTTTATGTTGTGTTTTTCAGGGTTTATGTTACAGTTCTAGAGTTTATGTAGTGCTTTTATGGTTTATGTAGTGTTCTTTGGGTGTATGCTGTTTTTATTGGTTTATGTAGCGTTTTTAGGGTTTTTGTTGCATTTTTTAGGGTTTATGTAACATTTTTAGTGTTTATGTATCTATTTGAAGCTTTTTCAAGGGTTTTAATGGTTTTTTATGGTTGTAGTGTTTTTTAGGGTTTTAAGGGTTGTTAACAGATGTTTATGGTTTTTTAGGGTATTTTATGGCTTTTTAATGGTTTTGGGGGGTTTGTGGGTTTATTTGTTTTTTTGGGATTGATAGGGGTTGTTAGAGTTTTTTAGTGTGTTTTAGGGTTTGTTTTGGTATTGTAGCCGTTTTTTGGGTTTATATAATGTGTTTTAGCATTTTTTTGGGTTCTTTAGTGTTTTTAAGTGTTCTTTTGAGTTTAATATAGTTCTTTAGGATTTATTAGGGTTCGTTAGGGTTTATTAGTGTTCTTTAGGATTTGTTATAGTTTATTAGCGTTTTTATTGTATATTAGGGTTTTATTGGGCTTTTGTAGGCATTAATAGCATTTTCTAGGGTTTATCAGCCTTTTATAGGGTTATTTAGGATTTATTAGGGTTTATTGGGGATTATTTTATTTATTAGGGTTTAGGAATGTGTATTTGGGTTTATTACAATTTATTAGGTTTTATTATGATTTGTTAGGGTTTATTGGGGTTTATTACGGGTTTGTTATGGTTTGTTTCAGTTTGTTACGATTTATTTGGCATTGTTAGGATTGTTTACAATCTATTTGGGGTTGTTAGGGTTTGTTACAATTTATTTTGGGGGTTATTAGGGGTTTTAGGGTTTATTAGTGGGTTGTTGGGTTTTGTATGCAATTATTTGGAGATTTTTGTAACGTTTTGTCGGGTTTGTTAGTGATTTTACTGATTATTAGGGTTTATTATGGTTTAATAGTATTTTTATTGTATATTAGGGGTTTTAGGGATTTTTTAGCATTTATTAGGTTCTAACAGAGTTTGTTAGGGTTTGTTACAGGTTATTAAGATTTATTTGTTTTTATTAGGGTTTTTAGGGTTTAATAGTGGGTTTTATGGGTTATTAGGGTTTATTAGTGGTTCATAGGCGTTATTAGTGGTTTTTAGGGTTTTTTAGAGTTTGTAGGGTTTGTTACGGTTTGTTTGAGTTGTTTGGGGTTTTATGTGTTTTTTTGGGTTTTGTGGGTGTGTTTGGATTTTTTATGCTTTGTTAGGGTTGTTTTGGTGTTTTGGGGCTTTGTTGCGTTTTGTGTATTTTGAAGCATTTTTCATATTTTTGTAGCAATTGATAGGGTTTATGTAGCGTTGTTGGTGGCTTTAGTGGTTTTTTAGGGTTCTGTAGGGTCTTTTAGGGTCTTTTAGGGTTCTTGATGCTGTATTAGGGTTTCTTTTGAGGTTTTTAGGGTTTTATAGGGGGGTTTAGGGTTTTAAGGGATTCATAGGGTTGGTTAGAGTTTTTAGGCATTTTTAGGCTTTTTAGGGGTTTCTAGCATTTTTAGTGGTTTTTAGGTTTTTAGGGGTTTTTTAGGGTTTTTAGGTTTTTTTAGGGTTTTTTAGGTTTGTTTTCGGGTTTTTCGATTTTCTCAGTATTTTAGGGGTTTTAGGGTTTTATAGGGGTATTTAGGGTTTTTAGGATTTTTTAGGGGTTTTGGGGGGTTTTAGGGTTTTTAGGGTTTTTTGGGATTTTTGTGGTTTTTTAGGCTTTTGTCAGGTTTTACCGGGTTTGTTAGGGTTTTTTGTGAATATTAGCATTTTGAATGGTTTAATAGTGTTTTTTGTTTTATATTTGGGTTTTTGTGTATTTTGTAGCTTTTATTGGGGTCTAATTGGGGTTTTAGGGTTTATTACGATTTATTAGTGTTTATTAGGGTTTAGTAGTGGGCTTTCGGGTTTATTAAGTTTTATTATGGTTTATTATGGGTTGGTAGGGTTTGTTAGGATTTATTAGATCTTATTATAGTGATTTAGGGTGTCTAAGGGTTTGTTAGGGTTTCTAAGGGTGTGTTAGGGTTTCTATGGGTTGGTTAGGATTTTTATGGGCGGGTTAGGGTTTCTAAGGGTGTGCTATGGGTTTTAAGGGTTTCTAGGTTGTGTTAGGGTTTTATGGGTGCGTTAGGGTTTCTAAGGGTGTGCTAGGGTTTATAAGGGTTTGTTGGGGTTTCTAAGGGTGTGTTAGGGTTTCTAAGCATGTGTTAGTGTTTATTAGGTTTGCTTAGGGTTTTGTTAGGGTTTTTAGGGTTTTTAGGGTTATGTTAGGGTTTCTTAGGGGTTTTTAAAGTTTTTTCAGGTTTTTTTGTGTTTATTGGGGTTTCATAGTGCTTCTTGGGGTTTGTTAGGTCTTGTAATGGTTTGTTAGGGGTTTTTTATGGTTTGTTATGTTTTTTAGGATTTTTTGGGGTTTGTTAGGGTTTGTTTGGGTTTGTTGGGGTTTGTTAGTTATTGTTAGTGTTTTTTAGGGTTTGTTAGGGTTTTGCATGGTTTTTAATGTTTTTTTAGTGTTTATGGGGTTATTCGTGGTTTTTATGGTTATTTAGTTGTTCATGGTTGTCACAGATGTGTAGAGCTAGTCGCAAGCTTCAATTTGATACATGGTAGAGGTGAAACGGACACCCAGAGTAGATGTTATGGTCATTTAGAGGACTTAATGACCTTTTGGGTCATTAAGAATGTGATAAGGTGTTATTATTGGTCACAGATGTGTAGATCTAGTCAAAATCTTCAATTTGATATGTGGTAGAGGCAAAATGGACTCTCGGAGTATAAGTTATGGTCTTTTGGAGGGTTTAAGTACCTTTTTGGGCCTTCAAGGATGTGAGAAGGTGCTTTAGTGGTTATAGGATTGTAGTTCTAGTATCAAGCTTAGATTTGATATGTGGTAGAGGCAAAACAGACACCCATAGAAGAAGTTATTGCAAAACAGACACCAGAAGCCAATTTTTGACCATCTAAAGGGATTTTGGGTCTTTTGGGGGTTGAAGAATTTCAGAAAGGGTTACAGTGGTTACTAGAGTGTGTATCGTTTCACAATATTCGATTTGATATGAGGTAGAGACAAAATGAACACACGTAGCAGAAGTTATTGTCTTTTTTAAATTGAGCAACCCTCCTAGCGCCTAAAAACCTAAGAAACCCACAACTCACTAAAATAGACATAACTTCTCCTTCAGTTGTCCGTTTGAGCATTGTGACTAGTAAAATCGAAGCTCGTGAGATGAGTGAGGAAAATGTCTAATTGAAACTGTGATAAGATCAAAGAAACAGAAGATATATTAGTAATACCACTCCAAAAAAAGTCTAACTTCAAACGGCCATCACTTTCACTCCGGTTTTCCGTTTGAGCTCTACATCATATCAAATCGAAGGCAATGAAGAGATACACACAGAAGGATAACTTTAACAAATTTCAAGTCATTTTTGGGTCCCTAAAATCCCAAAAACACATCATAAGGCCTCCAAAACTCCATTTCCATGTCCGGATCCCGGTCAAAGTTTTCATAAAATGGCCATAACTTCTGATCTGTGTGTCTATTTGGCCTCTTGCACCTGTTTTTATCATAGTTCATTCCATGAGATTTAGTTTGACTATTCACGGAGCAGAAATGGACACCTGAAGAATAAGTTATGCCTTTTTAATGACTCTGTGATCTGTTAGGATTTTCAAGACACCATTTTTAGCACTTTTATCATGTTTTTTGTTTTTTCAAACTATAACTTATTATTGTTGTTGTTGTTGTTATTATTATTATTATTATCATCATCTCATGCAAATGCATATGCACGTCCACGTGTGTTATTATTATATTTTTATTACCATGCATGTGCACATGCAATGCACACACGTTATTTTATTATCACATGCGTTGTTATTATTATTGTTATTATTATTATTGTGGTTGTTGTTGTTGTTGTTATCATCACATGAAAATGCACATACAAATGCACATACACGCACATTAAATGAATGTGCATTATTCTATTTTCACATGCATTGTTATTAATATTAATAATATTATTATTATCATCATCATCATCATCATTATCACATGCAAGTGCAATGCACGAGAGTTATTATTTATTACCATACACATGCACACGTAATGCACATGCAATATTCTATTATCATATGCATTAGTACTTCTACTATTATCACCACCACTACTATTATTATTACTACTGCTGTTATTATTAATATCATCACAAGAAAATGTAGATACACCTTCGTTATTATTTATTATTTATTACCTTGTACGTGCATATGCAATGCACTTGTATTATAATTTTATTATTATTATTATCATCACAGTTATTATTATTATTATTATTATTATTATCATTATCATTATTATTATCATTATCACATGAAAATTCCCATTCACGTGCGTTTTTATTTGTTATTTATTACCATGAACGTGCATTGGTTATTATTATTATTATTATTATTATTATTATTATTATTACAATTAGTATTATTAATATTATCATCAAATGTAAATGCACATGCACATGCATGTGCGTTCTTATTTATTATTGTTTATTTATTATTTAATACTATGCACATGCCCATGAAATGCACTTGCGTTATTCTATTATTATTATTGTTGTTGTTGTGGTTGTTGTTGTTGTTGTTGTTTGTATCATCAAGTACAAATGCACATGCACATGCATTGTTATTTATTATTTATTACTATGCACGTGCATGCGTCATTATCATTATCATTACATGTAAATGCACAAGCATGTGTGTTATTATATATTATTTATTATCATGCACATGCAAAGGCAATGCACTTGCATTATTCTATTATCACATGTGTAATTATTATTGATTCTAATGCACGTACAAACACAATACACGTGTGTTATTCTATTATCACATGTGTTATTATTTATTATTTATTATCATTCACATGGAAATGCACATTCATGTGGACTTGGTCATTATTTATAGTTTATTACCATGCACATGCACATGCACTTGTATGTGCATAATTATTTATTATTTATTATCATTCACATGCACATGCACATACACATTGAATTCACATGTGTTATAATTTATAATTTATAATTTATTATCATTCACATGCAAATGCGCAGGCATATGCACATGCATGTGCGTTATGATTTATTAGTTAAACCATGGACATGCACATGCACATGCACATGCATGTGCGCTATTACTACTACTATTATTAGAGTTATTTTTAGGGTTTACTATCATTTTTTGAATTTTTAGGTGTTGTTAACATTTATTATGGTTTCTTAGGGTTTTAGGGTTTTTTAATGGTACATTAGCATTTTTTAGGGTTTAGTTGGGGTTATTGGGATTTTATTAGGGATTATAATGGTGTGTCAAATCTTATTAGGGTTTATTAGAAATTTTTAGGGTTTTATTAGGATTGATTTGGGTTTATTAGGGTATATAATGGTATATAATGGTATATTTGGGTATGTTTAGGACTTATTAGGGTTTATTATGGTTCATTATGGTTTATTAATTTTTAAGAGGGTATATTAGGGTTTTTAGTGTTTAGTAGTGTTTATTCAGGTTTATTAGCGCTTTTAAGCTTTGTTATGTTTTATTAGCATTTATTTGGGGTTTTTGGGCTTTTAAATGGCATGTTTGCATTTTTTAGGGTTTAGTGGGGTTTATTATGGTTTATTGTGGTGTGCTAAGGTTTATTAGGGTTGAGTAGGTATTTTTAGGGTTTTATTTGGGTTGAGTCGGTATCTTTAAGGTTTTATTAGGGTTTATTAGGGTTGAGTATGCTTTATTAGGGTTTTTTAGGGATTTTTAGGGTTTACTATCGTTTGTTAGTGTTTTTATTAGGGTATATGAGTGTTTTTTAGTTTTTGTTAATATATATGAGGGGTTGTTATGACTTTTTAGGTTTTATTAGCATGTTTTTAGTGTTTTTGAGAATTTTTTATGGTTTATTAGCTTTTATTTAAATTTATTATGGTTTATTAGGGTTTCTAGGAATTTTTAATGGTTTGTTTGCGTTTTTTTTATTGGGGTTTAGTTGGGTTTTATTAGGTTTTGTTATGGTGTGTCAAGGTTTATTAGGGGTGAGTAGATATTTTTAGGGTTTTATTATGGTTTTATTAGGGTTTATTATGGTGTGTTAAGGTTTTTTAGGGTTGAGTGGGGTTTATTTGGATATATTTATGGTTTATTAGGTCTTTTTGTGTTTTTTGGGGTTTATTAGAGTTTATTAGTGTTTATTTGTGTCTATTAGGGTTGGTTAGGGTTTTTTAGGTTTTCTTAACGTGTTTTTAGGGTTTATTAGATTTTATTATCATTTATTAGGGTTTATTAGGTATTTTTGGGTTTTTATTAGGGTTGAGTAGAGTTTCTTAGGGTTTTTAGGGATTATAAGGTGTTTTTAGGGATTATTAGAGTTTATTAGGGGTTTATTAGGGTTTAATTTTTAAATATTATGGTATATTCGGGTTTAATATTTTTGAGCCTTTTAATGCGTCTTTAGGGTTTTTGTAGCATTTTTAGGGTTTGTGTAGCGTTGTTAGAGTTTATGTAGCATTTTTAGTGTTTATGTAGCATTTTTAGGGTTTAGTTAGTAGTTTTAGATTTTATGTACCATTTTTTGGGTTTATGTAACGTTTTTAGGGTTTATGTAGCTTGTTTAGGGTTTAGGTTTTATGTAGCATTTTTTATGTTTATGTTGCATTTTCTAGGTGTATGTAGCGTTTTTAGGGGTGATGTAGCATTTATGTTGAATTTTTTATTGTTTATGTAACATTTTTGGGGTTCATCTAGTGTTTTTTGGGTTTATTTTCTATTTTTAGGTTTTATGTAGCATTTTTTAATGTTTATGTTGCATTTTTTAGGGGTTATGTTGTGTTTTTTAGGGTTTATATTACAGTTCTAGGGTTTATTTAGTGATGTTAGGGTTTATGTAGCGTTTTTTGGGTTTATGTTGCATTTTTGGTTTATGTTGCGTTTTTAGGGTTTTTGTTGCATTTTTAAGGGTTTATGTAATGTTTTTAGGGTATATGTTTCTATTTGAAGCATTTATTAGGGTTTTAATGGTTATTTATGGTTTGTAGTTTTTTTAGGGTTTTTAAGGTTTGTTAACGGGTGTTTATGGTTTTTATGGTATCTGATGGTTTTTAATGGTTTGGGGGGGGGGTTATGGGTTTATTTGTTTTTTTGGGATTGATAGGTGTTGTTAGGGTTTTTAGTGTATTTTAGGGTTTGTTTGAATATTTTAGCAGTTTTTAGGCATTGTTAAGATTTGTTACGATTTATTTTGGGGTTGTTAGGGTTTGTTACGATTTATTTTGGGGTTATTAGGGTTTGATAGGGTTTATTAGTTGGTTGTAGGGTTTTGTAGGATATTATTTGGAGGATTTTTTAGGGTTTTGTCGGGTTTGTTAGGGTTTTTAGTGATTATTATTATGGTTTATTATGGTTTGATAGTGTTTTTTATTATATATTAGGGGTTTTAGGGCTTTTTAGCATTTATTAGGGTCTAATAGTGTTTGTTAGGGCTTATTACAGGTTATTACAATTTAATAGTGTTTATTAGGGTTTTTATTGTTTAATAGTGGGTTTTAGGGGTTATTAGGGTTTATTAGTGGTTTTTAGGGGTTATTAGTGGTTGTTAGGGTTTTTTTGGTTTTTTAGGATTTTTAGTGTTTGTTACGGCTTGTTTGAGGTGTTTGGGGTTTTATGCATTTTTTAGGGTTTTATGGGCGTGTTTGGATTTTTTATGCTTTGTTAGGGTTATTTTAGTGTTTTCTGGGGTTTTATTGCATTTTTTTGGTTTTGACGCATTTTTCTGTTTTTTGTAGCATTTTTTAGGGTTTATGTAGCATTGTTAGCGACTTTAGTGGTTGTTTAGGGTTTTTAGGGTTCTTTATTGTTTATTAGGGTTTCTTTTGAGGTTTTTAGGGTTTTCAAGGGGTTATTATGGTTTTTAAGGGTTTCATAGTGTTGGTTAGGGTTTTTTAGTCATTTTTAGGCTTTTAAGGGTTTTTTAGCATTTTTAGGGGGTTTTAGGGTTTTTAGCGTTTTTTGAAGTTTTTTAGGGTTTTTAGGTTTTTGTAGGTTTTTTTAGTTTTTTAGTGTTTTTAGGGGTTTTAGGGGTTTTTTAGGGTTTTTAGGATTTTTAGGGTTTTAGGGTTTTTTAGGGTTTTTTGGGTTTTTTGGGTTTTTTGGGTTTTTTCGGGTTTTTAGGGTTTTTTCAGGTTTTTCTGAGTTTGTTTGGGTTTTTTTGGAAAATATTAGCATTTTGAATGGTTTGAAATCATTTTTTTTTTGTATTTGTGTTTTTATGTATATTTTAACTTTTATTGGGGTCTAATAGGGGTTTTAGGGTTTATTATGATTTGTTAGTGTTTATTAGGGTTTAGTAGTGGGCTTTATGGTTTATTAGGTTTATAATGGTTTATTATTGGTTGGTAGGGTTTTTTAGGATTTATTTATGCTTATTAGAGTGATTTAGGGTGTCTAAGGGTTTGTTAGGGTTGCTAAAGTTGTGTTAGGGTTTCTAAGGGTGGGTTAGGGTTTTTATGGGAAGGTTAGGGTTTATAAGGGTGTGCTATGGTTTCTAAGGGTTTCTAAGGTTGTGTTGGGGTTTCTATGGGTGTGTTGGGGTTTCTAAGTGTGTGCTTGGGTTTCTAAGGGTGTTTTAGGTTTTCTAAGGGTGTGTCAGGGTTTCTAAGGGTGTGTTAGTGTTTCTTAGGTTCTCTTAGGGTTTTGTTAGGGTTTTTAGGGTTTTGTAATGGTTTCTTAGGGGTTTTAGGGTTTCTTCTGGGTTTTTTGTGTTTATTGGGGTTTCTTAGTGCTTCTTGGGGTTTGTTAGGGTTTGTTATCATTTTTTAGGGTTTGTTATGTTTTTTAGTGTTTTTTTGGGTTTGTTAGGGTTTGTTAGGATTTTTTAGGGTTTTTAGGGTTTGTTAGAGTTTTTTTGGGTTTGTTAGGGTTCCTTAGGGTTTTTCTTGGTTTTTAATGGTTTTTAGTGTTTATGGGGTTATTCATGGTGGGATAGGGTTATTTAGTTGTTCATGGTTGTCACAGATGTTTAGAGCTAGTTTCAAGATTCAATTTGATATGTGGTAGAGGTGAAACGGACCCCCAGAGAATAAGTTATGGTCATTTAGAGGACTTAAGGACCTTTTGGGAATTTAAGAACTTGATAAGGTGTTCCTATTGGTCAGAGATGTGTAGATCTAGTCGAAAGCTTCGATTTTATATATGGTAGAGGCAAAATGGACTCCCAGAGTAGAAGTTATGGTCTTTTGGAGAGTTTATGTACCTTTTGGGCCTTCAAGGATGTGAGAAGGTGATTTAGTGGTTATAGGAGTGTAGATCTAGTCACAAGCTTCAATTTGATATGTGGTAGAGGCAAAATGGACACCCATAGAAGAAGTTATTTCCAAATAGACACTAGAAACAAATCTTCTGACCATCCAAATGGAGATCTGGTCTTTTTGGGGGTTGAAGAATGTCAGAAAGGGTTCCAGTGGTTACCAGAGTGGGTATATTTTCACAATATTCGATTTGATATGTGGTAGAGGCAAAATAAACACACGTAGCAGAAGTTATTGTTGTTTTAAATTGAGCAACTCTCCTAGTGCCTAAAAACCAAAGAAACCTGCAACTCACTAAAATAGGCATAACTTCTCCTTCGACTGCCCGTTTGAGTGTTGTGACCAGTCAAATAGAAGCTCGTGAGATGAGTGAGGATCAAGTTTAGTAGAAACTATGAGAAGATCAAATAAATATAAGAAATATTAGTTATACCACTCTAAAAAAAGTCTAACTTCAAATGACCATAACTTTCTCTCTAGTAGTCCGTTTGTGCTCTACCACATATCAAATCAAAATTAGCGAAGAGATCTATGCATGAGGATGACTTGAACATAGTTCAAGTCATTTTTGAGACCCTAAAATCATAGAAACCCATCAGAAGTCCTCCAAAACTCCATTTTATTGTACGGATCCCTGTCGAATTTTTCTTTAAATTTTCCTAACTTCTTCTATGTGTGTCTATTTGGCCTCTGACACCTGTTTTTATTGTAGTTCGTTCCATGAGATTCTGTTTAACTATTCACAGAGCGGATATTGACACCCGAAGAAGAAGTTGCGCCTTTTTCAATGAATCTGTGATTTGTTAGGTTTTTCAAGACCCCATTTCTATCATTTTTGTCCCGCCTGCTGTTTTTTCAAACAACTATAACATATTATTACTGTAACTATTATTATTATTATCATCACCTCATCCACATGAACATGCACATGCACGTGCATTTTTATTATATTTTTATTACCATGAACGTGCACATGAAATTCACACATGTTATTTTATTATCACATGTGTGGTTATTATTATTGTTATTATTATTATTGTGGTTGTTGTTGTTGTTATCATCACATGAAAATGCACATGCGAATGCACATACACGCACATTCAATGCACGTGCGTTATTCTATTATCACATGAGTTGTTATTATTATTATTATTATTAATATTATCATCATCATCATCATCACATGTAAATGTAATGCACGGGCGTTATTATTTATTACCATGCACGTACACACGTAATGCACATGAAATATTCTATTATCACAAGAATTAGTACTAATACTATTATCACCACCACCACTACTATTATTACTACTGTTGTTGTTATTACAATCATCACATTCAAATGTAGATGCATGTGCATTATTTTTTATTATTTATTACCATGCACGTGCATATGCAATGCACTTGTATTATTCTTTTATTAATATTATTATCACAATTATTATTATTATTATTATTATTATTATTATCATTATTATTATCATTATCACATGAAAATTCACATGCATGTGCGTTGTTATTTATTATTTATTACCATCCACGTGCATACATTATTATTATTATTACAATCAGTATTATTAATATTATCATCAAATGTAAAGGCACATGCACATGCATGTGCGTTCTTACTTACTATTCTTTATTTATTATTTACTACTATGCACGTTCACATGAAATGCACTTGTGTTATTATTTTATTAGTATTATTATTATTATTATTATTTTTGTTTGTATCATCAAATACAAATGCACATGCACATGCGTTGTTATTTATTATTTATTACCATGCATGTGCATACGTCATTATCATTATAATTACATGTAAATGCACATGCACGTGCGTTATTATATATTATTTATTATCATGCACATGAAAATGCAACGCACTTGCATTATTCTATTATCAAATGTGTTATTATTATTTATTCTCATGCACGTGCACACACAATTCATGTGCATTATTCTATTATCACATGTGTTATTAATTATTATTTATTAACATTCACATGAAAATGAACATTCATGTGGATTTGGTTATTATTTATTATTTATTACTATGCACATGCACATGCACATGCACTTGGATGTTCATTATTATTTATTATTTATTTTCATTCACATACACATGCACATACACATGTAATTCACATACGTTATTATTTATAATTTATTATTTATTATCATTCACATGAAAATGCGCAGGCATATGCACATGCACATACGTTAAGATTTATTTTTTAAACCATGCACATGCATATGCACATGCACGTGCGTTATTACTATTATTATTATTAGAGGTATTTTTATGGTTTACTAGTATTTTTTTAAAAAATAGGTGTTATTAACATTCATTATGGTTTTTTAGGGTTTTAGGGTTTTTAATGGTATATTAGCGTTTTTAGGGTTTGGTGGGGGGTTATTAAGATTTTATTAGGGTTTATTATGGAGTGTGAAGGTTTATTAGGGTTTATTAGGTATATTTAGGGTTTTCTAAGGATTGAGTTGGGTTTATTAGGGTATATTATTGTATATTATGGCATATTTGGGTATTTTTAGGATTTATTAGGGCTTATTATCATTCATTACGTTTTATTAAATTTTAAGAGGGTATATTAGGGGGTTTTAGGGTTTAGTAATGTTTATTAGGGTTTATTAGTGATTTTAAGCTTTGTTAGGTTTTATTAGCATTTATTACAGCTTTTGGGGCTTTTAATGGTATATTTGCGTTTTTCAGGGTTTAGTGGGGTTTATTATGGTTTATTATAGTGTATTGAGGTTTATTAGGGTTGAGTAGGTATTTTTATGGTTTTATTATGGTTGAGTAGGTATCATTTAGGTTTTCCTAGGGTTTATTAGGGTTGAGTAGTGTTTATTAGGGTTTGTTCGGGATTTTTAGGGTTTACTAGGGTTTGTTGGTGTTTTTATTGCGGTATATGAGTGTTTTTTAGTTTTTGTTTATATATATGAGGGGTTGTTTGGACTTTCTAGGTTTTATTATCGTGTTTTTAGAGTTTGTGAGCATTTTTATGGTTTATTAGGTTTTATTATAATTTTTTATGGTTTATTAGGGTTTCTAGGGCTTTTTAATGGTTTGTTTGAGTTTTTTTGTTTATTGGTGCATAATTGGGTTTTATTATGTTTTATTATGGTGTGTCAAGGTTTGTTAGGGTTGAGAATGTATTTTGAGGGTTTTATTATGGTTTTATTAGGGTTTATTAGTTTTTATTAGGGTTTATTAGGGATTTTTAGGGTTTATTAGGGGTTTTTAGGGGTTTATTAGTTTTTTTATTTTATTAGGTTATATTAGTGTTTGTTTAGTCTTTTTAGATAATATAGTGTTTCTTATTTTTTGTGAGGGTTTTGTTTTTTTGTGAGAGTTTTAGGGTTTCTTAGGTTATATTAGAGTTTATTATGGTTTATTATGGTTTCTAGTGATTTTTTATGTATATTAGCCTTTTTTGTCTTTATTAGGTTATATTAGTGTTTTTAGGTCTTTTTAGGAAATATAGTGTGTTTTTATTGTTTGTGACCATTTTTTTTGTTTATGAGCATTTTTAGGGTTTATTTGGTTATATTGGGGTTTATAAGGGTTTCTAGGGATTTTTTAAGGTATATTAGCGTATGTTTTTGTGATTAGGGTTTTGTAGGGTTTTATTAGGGGTCATTATGGTGTGTTAAGGTTTGTTAGGGTTGAGTAGGGTTTATTTGGATTTATTTATGGTTTATTAGGGATTTTTTGGGTTTGTTTGGGGTTTATTATGGTTTATTAGTGTTTATTAGTGTCTATTAGGGTTGTTCAGGGTTTTTTAGGTTTTCTTAACTTGTTTTTAGGGTTTATTAGGTTTTATTATCATTTATTAGGGTTTATTAGGTATTTTTGGGGTTTTATTAGGGTTGAGTAGAGTCTCTTAGGGTTTTTAGGGATTATAAGGGCATTTTTAGGGATTATTTGAGTTTGTTAGGGGTTTATTAGGGTTTAATTTTTTATATTATGGTTTATTATGGTTTAATATTTTTAAGGGTTTTGAAGCGTCTTTAGGGTTTTTGTAGCATTTTTTAGTGTTTTAGTAGCTTTGTTTGAGTTTATGTAGCATTTTTAGTGTTTATGTAGCGCTTTTAGTGTTTATTTAGCAGTTTTAGGTTCAATGTAGCATTTTTTAGGGTTTATGTGATATTTTTAGGGTTTATGTAGTGTGTTTAGGGTTTTGGTTTTATGTATCATTTTTTATGGTTTATGTTGCGTGTTCTGGGTTTATGTAGCATTTTTTGGGGTGATGCAACGTTTATGTTGCATTTTTTATGGTTTATGTAACGTCTTTAGGGTTCATGTAGTGTTTTTAGGTTTTATGTTGTGTTTTTAGGTTTTATGTAGCGTTTTTTAATGTTTATGTTGCATTGTTTAGGGTTTATGTTATGGCTCTAGGGTTTATGTAGTGCTTTTTAGGTTTATGTAGCGTTTTTTGGGTATATGTTGCGTTTTTTGGGTTTATGTTGCATTTTTAGGGTTTATGTTGCATTTTTAGGGTTTATCTAATGTTTTTTGGGTTTATGTATCTATTTATTGCCTTTTTAGGGTTTTAATGGTTATTTATGGTTTGTAGTGGTTTTTTTGGGTTTTTAAGGGTTGTTTGCGGGTGTTTATGGTTTTAATGGTATTTGATGGGTTGTCAATGGTTTTTTGGGGGATTTTAAGGGTTTATTTGTTTTTTCATGATTGATAGGGGTTGTTAGCGTTTTTTTGTGTGTTTTAGGGTTTATTTGGGTATTGTAACAGTTTTTAGGGATTATGTAATGTGTTTTAGTGTTTTTTGGGTTCCTTAAGATTTTTTAGTGTTCTTTAGATTTTATTATGGTTCTCTAGGATTTATTAGGGTCCTTTAGGGTTTATTAGTGTTCTTTAGGGTTTGTTACAGTTTATTAGTGTTTTTTATTGTAAATTAGAATTCTATTGGGCTATTGTAGGCATTAATAGTTTTTTTAGGGTTTATCAACCTTTTTTAGTGTTATTTAGGATTTATTCGGGTTTCTTAGAGTTTATTTTATTTAGTAGGGTTTATTAATGTGTATTTGGGTTTATTACGATTTATTAGGGTTTATTATGATTTGTTATGGTTTATTGCGGTTTATTAGGGGTTTTTATTGTTTTTTCAGTTTGTTCCGATTTATTTGGCGTTTTTATGATTTGTTACGATTTATTTGGGGTTTTTAGGGTTTGTTAGGATTTATTATGGGGTTATTAAGGTTTGTTAAGGTTTATTAGTGGGTTGTAGGGTTTTGTAGGCCATTATTTGGTGGGTTTTGTAGTGTTTTTCCGGTTTTGTTAGGGTTTTTAGTGATTATTAGGATTTATTATGGTTGAATGGTGTTTTTATTGTATATTAGGGGTTTTGGGATTTTGTAGCATTTATTAGAGTCTAATAATATTTTTTAGGGTTTATTACAGGTTATTATGATTTATTAGTTTTTATTAGGGTTTTAGGGTTTAATAGTGGGTTTCATGTGTTATTTGGGTTTATTAGTGGTTCTTAGGGGTTATTAGTGGTTGTTAGGGTTTTTTAGGTTTTGTTTGGGTTTGTTAGGACGTGTGTTATTCTATTACCACACACGTTATTATTATCATTATTATCATTATTATCATTATCATTATTATCACTATCATTATTACAATTATCATTATTGTTATTACTATTACTACTATTATTATTTTCATCACATGCAAATGGAGATGTAAATGAATTATTATTTATTATTTATTATTTATTATTTATTTCCATGCACATGAATATGTTATTGTTGTTTTATTATTATTATTATTATTATTACTATTATTACTATTATTATTATCATCACATGCAAATGCACATGCACGTCCATTATTATTTATTACCATGCACGCGCACATGCAACACACCTACATTATTCTATAATCACATGCATTATTATTATTATTGTTATTATTGTTATTATCATCAAAGGAAAATGCAAATGCATGTGCGTTATTATTTATTTCTATACACACGCACATTTAATACATGTGTGTTATTCTATTATCATATGCACTGTTATTATGAATATTAATATTATTGTTATTATTATCATCACGTGTGCTATGAGTTATTATTTATTATCATGCACTGAACATGCAATGCACGTGTGTTATCCTACTATCACATGCATTGTTTTTATTTTTATTTTTATTATTTTTATTGTTATTATTATTATTATTATTATCATCTCATGTACATGCACACACACATGAATGTACATTATTATTTATTTTTTATCACCATGCACGTGCACATGCAATGAACACATGTTATTTTATTATCACATAAATTTTTATTCTTATTGTTATTATTATTATTGTGGTTGTTGTTGTTGTTGTTGTTGTTGTTATCATCACATGCAAATGCACATGCAAATACCTAAACACGCACATTCAAGGCACGTGCGTTATTCTATTATCACATGCATTGTTATTATTAATAATAATGTTATTATTATTATTATTATCATCGTCATCATCATCACATGCAAATGCAATGCACGCGCATTATTATTTATTACCATGCACATGCCCACGTAATGGACATGCAATATTCTATTATCACATGCATTGGTTCTACTACTATTATCACTACTACTACTACTACTGCGGTTATTATTTTTATCATCACAAGCAAATGCATATGCACGTGCGTTATTATTTATTATTTATTACCATGCACATGTATATGCACTGAACTTGTATTATTATTTTATTATTATTATTATTATTATTATTATTATTATTGTTATCATTATCACATGAAAATCAACATGCATGTGCGTTGTTATTTATTATTTATTACAATGCACGTGCATGCGTTATTATTATTATTATTATTAAAATTAGTATTGTTAACATTATTATCAAATGTAAATGCACATGCACAAGCATGTGCGTTCTTATTTACTATTATTTATTTATTATTTACTACAATGCACGTGCACATGCAATGAACTTGAGTTATTCTATTATTTTTGTTGTTGTTGTTGTTTTTGTTGTTGTTGTTGTTGATATTGTTGTTGTTGTTGTTGTTTTTATCATCAAATACAAATGCGCATGCACGTGCGTTGTTGTTTATTATTTATTACCATGCACGTGCATGTGGCATTATCATTATCATTACATGTAAATGCACATACATGTGCGTTATTATATATTATTTATTACCATGCACATGAAAATGCAATTCACTTGTGTTATTCTATTATAACATGTGTTATTATTATTTATTCTCATGCACGTGCACACGCAATGCACTTGCATTATTATATTATCACATGTGTTATTATTTTTTATTTATTATCATTCACATGAAAATTCATATTCATGTGGACTTTGTTATTATTTATTGTTTATTACCATGTACATGCACATGCACATGCACATGCACATGCACATGCACATGCACTTGGATGTGTGTTCCTTATTTATTATTTATTATCATTCGCATGCACATGGACATACGCATGCAATTCACATGCATTATTATTTATAATTTATTATTTATTATCATTCACCTTCAAATTCGCATGCATATGCACATGCACGTGCATTATGATTTATTATTTAAACCATGCACATGCATATGTACATGCACGTGCATTATTACTACTATTATTATTAGAGGTATTATTAGGGTTTACTATCATTTTTTAGGTTTTTTAGGTGTTATTAACATTTATTATGGTTTGTTAGTGTTTGAGGGGTTTTTAATGGTATATTAGCGTTTTTAGGGTTTGGTGGGGGTTATTAGGATTTTATTAGGATTTATTATGGTGTGTCAGGGTTTATTAGGGTTTATTAGGTATTTTTAGGGTTTTTTAGGATTGAGTTGGGTTTATTAGTGTATATTATGGTATATTATGTTATATTTGGGTATGTTTTGGTTTTATTATTGTTTATTATGGTTCATTATGGTTTATTAATTTTTAAGAGGGTATATTAGGGTTTTTTAGTGTTTAGTAGTGTTTATTCAGGTTTATTAGCACTTTTAAGCGTTGTTAGGTTTTATTAGCATTTATTAGGGGTTTTAGGGATTTTTAATGGTATATTTGTATTTTTTAGGGTTTAATGGGGGGTTTATTATGGTTTATTATGGTGTTTTAAGGTTTATTATTGTTGAGTAGGTATTTTTAGGGTTTTATTAGGGTTGAGTTGGCATCTTTAAGGATTTATTAGGGTTTATTAGGGTTGAGTATGGTTTATTAGGGTTTGTTATGGATTTTTAGGGTTTACTAGGGTTTGTTAGTGTTTTTATTAGGGTATATGAGTGTTTTTTAGTTTTTGTTAATATATATGAGGGTTTGTTATGACTTTTTAGGTTTAATTAGCGTTTTTAGTGTTTGTGGCCATTTTTAATAGTTTATTAGCTTTTATTTGAATTTTTTATGGTTTATTAGAGTTTCTAGAGATTTTTAATGGTTTGTTTGTGTTTTTTTTTGTTTATTGGGGTTTAGTTGGGTTTTATTAGGTTTTGTTATGGTGTGTCAAGTTTTATTAGGGTTGAGAATGTATTTTTAGGGTTTTATTGGGGTTTTATTAGGGTCTCTTCGTTTTTATTAGGGTTTATTAGGGATTGTTAGGGTTTATTAGGGTTTGTTAGTGGTTTATTAGTTTTTTTGTTTTATTAGGTTATATTAGTGTTTGTCAGGTATTTTTAGATAATACAACATGTTTTTATTGTTTGTGAGCGTTGTGTTTTTGTTTGTGAGCGTTTTAGGGTTTCTTTGGTTATATTAGATTTTATTATGGTTTATTAGGGTTTCTAGGGATTTTTAAGGTATATTAGCATTTTTTGTCTTTATTAGATTATATTAGTGTTTTTAGGTCTTTTTAGCTAATATTGCACATTTTTATTGTTTGTGATCATTTTTTATTGTTTTTGAGCATTTTTAGGGTTTATTAGGTTATATTAGAATTTATCATGGTTTCTAGGGATTTTTTAAGGTAAACTAGAAATTTTTTTCTTAGGGTTTGGTAGGGTTTTATTTGGGGTTATTATGGTTTGTTAAGGTTTGTTAGGGTTGAGTAGGGTTTATTTGGCTTTATTTATGGTTTATTTGGGATTTTTACAGTTTTTTTGGGTTTATTAGGATTTATTAGGGTTTATTAGTGTCTATTATGGTTGGTTAGGGTTGTTTAGGTTATCTTAATGTGTTTTTAGGGTTTATTAGGTTTTATTATCATTTATTACGGTTTATTATGTATTTTTGGGTCTTTATTAGAGTTGAGTAGAGTTTCTTAGGATTTTAGGGATTATAAGGTGTTTTTAGGGATTATTAGAGTTTATTAGGGTTTAATTTTTTATATTATGGTATATTAGGGTTTAATATTTCTTAGGGGTTTAAAGTGTCTTTACGGTTTTTTGTTGCATTTTTTAGTGTTTGTGTAGCGTTGTTACAGTTTATGTAGCATTTTTAGTGTTTATGTAGTGTTTTTATGGTTTTGTTAGCGGTTTTAGATTTTATGTATCATTTTTATGGTTTATGTAATGTTTTTAGGGTTTATGTATTGTGTTTTGGGTTTAGGTTTTATGTTGCATTTTTAGGGTTTATGTTACATTTTATGAGTTTATGTTGCATTTTTAGGGGTGATGTAGCATTTATGTTGCATTTTTTAGGGTTTATGTAACATTTTTAGGGTTTATGGAGTGTTTTTAGGGTTTACATTGTGTTTTTAGGTTTTATGTAGCGTTGTTTAATTTTTATGTTGCATTTTTAGGGTTTATGTAACATTTTTAGGGTTTATGGAGTGTTTTTAGGGTTTACATTGTGTTTTTAGGTTTTATGTAGCGTTGTTTAATTTTTTATGTTGCATTTTTAGGGTTTATGTTGTGTTTTTTTAGGGTTTATGTTACTGTTCTAGGGTTTATATAGTGCTTTTAAGGTTTATGTAGCTTTTTTGGGTTTATGTTGCGTTTTTTGGTTTATTTTATGTTTTTATGGTTTTTGTTGCATTTTTTAGGGTTTATGTAACGTTTTTAGGGTTTATGTATCTATTTGAAACCTTTTTTAGGGTTTTAATGGTTGTTTAGGGTTTTTAGTGTTTTTTAGGGTTTTAAAGGGTTGTTAACAGGTGTTTATGGTTTTTTATGGTATCTGATGGCTTTTTAATGGTTTTTTTGTGGGGGGGGGGGGGTTTATGGGTTTATTTGTTTTTTTGTGATGGATAAAAGTTTTTAGGGTTTTTTAGTGTTTTTTAGGGTTTGTTTGGGTATTATAGCAGTTTTTAGGGTTTATATAATGTGTTTTAGCATTTGTTTGGGTACATTAGGGTTTTTAGTGTTCTTTAGAGTTTAATATGATTCTTTAGGGTTTATTAAGGTTCTTTAGGGTTTATTAGTGTTCTTTAGGATTTTTTACAGCTTATTAGTGTTTTTATTGTATATTATGGTTTTATTGGGCTTTTGTAGGAATCAATAGCTTTTAATAGGGTTTATCAACCTTTTTTAGGGTTATTTAGGATTTATTAGGGTTTGTCAGGGTTTATTTTATTTATTAGGGTTTAGTAATGTGTATTTGAGATATTACGATTTATTATGGTTTATTATGCTTTGTTATGGTTTATTGCGGTTTATTAGGTGTTTGTTATAGTTTGTTTCAGTTTTTTGCGATTTATTTGGTTTTGTTAGGATTTGTTATGATTTATTTGGGGTTGTTGGGGTTTGTTACGATTTATTTTTGGGTTATTGGGGTTTTTTAGGGTTTATTAGTGGGTTGTATAGTTTTTTAGGCTATTATTTAGAGGTTTTTGTAGTGTTTTTTCGGGTTTGATATGGTTTTTAGTGATTATTAGGGTTTATTATGGTTTAATAGTGTTTTTATTGTATATTAGGGGTTTTTGGTCTTTTTTAGAGTTTATTAAGGTCTAATAGAGTTTGTTAGGGTTTATTATAGGTTATTATGATTTATTAGAGTTTATTAGCATTTTTATTGTTTAATAGTGGGTTTTAGGGGTTATTAGGGTTTGTTAGTGGTTCTTAGGGGTTATTATTGGTTGTTACGGTTTGTTAGGTTTTGTTTGTGTTTTTAGGGTTTCTTACGATTTGTTTCAGTTGTTTGGGGTTTTATGCGTTTTTTGGGTTTTATGGGTGTGTTTGGATTTTTTATGCTTTGTTAGGGTTATTTAAGCGTTTTTTTCGTTTTTTGTTGCGTTTTTGGGGTTTTGAAGCATTTTTCGCATTTTTTTAGCAATTGATAGGGTTTATGTAGCGTTGTTAGTGGATTTAGTCGGGATACCCAGATTTGTGGGTTGTGTGTGTGTGTCTGTGTGTGTTTTGTATATATGTATGTATTTATTTATTTATAAACACACATAGAAAACATATTTTATAAATGTATTTAAAACTAATTTTATAAATATATAATAATATAAAAAAATATAGGGATAAAAACATATTAATATAAATATATATTAATATAAGAATGGATATATTTATACTAATATATGAATAAATATATATGTATTAATATAACAAAATATATTTATATTAATATGAATCTATATTAATATAAGAATAAATATAACTATATATATAATATATGGATATATCATTAAATAGAGAAAAAAGGAAATGGATTAGTGGTAAAGGTGCATGCACGCAAGGGGGGAGGTCACGGGTTCGGGTTTAGGTGGAAGCATGGAGGTGCACGCGTGTGGGGGATGCACGAGAAGGGCAGCGCACGGGAGGGATTGAGGGGGGTCTACCTAGCACTGATAGGGGGGTCAAGTGCAGTTAAAATATCCCCCCCGCAATATATAATTTTTTTTATTTTCTTTTAGTTTTTTAATTTCTGGACTTTTATCAGCGCCTTTTTGAAACACTGATAAAAGTCCCCTTTTATCAGCGCTAAAAAAGCGCTGATAAAGGGGTCTTTTATCAGAACTTTTTTTAGCACTAATAAAAGGTGCCTTTATCATCACTTTTCTAAGCGCTGATAAAAGGGACCCCCTATATCCTCGCCTCGATTAACAATGCTTTTTTTAGCACTGTAAATGCACTTTTCTAATGCTGATAAAGGTCGTTTTTATAGTAGTGTGCACACGAAATGCACGTACGTTATTCTATTATCCCACGTGTTATTATTTATTATTTATTATCATTCACATTCAAATGCACATTCATGTGGACTTGGTTATTATTTATTGTTTATTAGCATGAAAATGCACATGAACATGCAAATGCACTTGTATGTGCATTATTATTTATTATTTATTATCATTCAAATGCACATGCACATACACATGCAATTCACATGCATTATTATTTATTATTTATTATTTATTATCATTCACATGAAAATTCACAGGCATATGCACATGAGTGTGTGTTATTATTTATTATTTAAACCATGCACATGAATATGCACATGCACGTGCGTTATTACAATTATTATTAGAAGTATTTTTAGGGTTTACTAGCATTTTTTAGGATTTTTAGGCGATATTAACATTTATTATGGTTTGTTAGGTTTTTAGGGGTTTTAATGGTATATTAGAAATTTTTAGGGTTTGGTGGGGGTTATTAGGATTTTATTAAGGTTTCTTATGGTGTGTCAAGGTTTATTATGGTTTATTAGGTATTTTTAGGGTTTTATTATGATTGAGTTGGGTTTATTATGGTATATTATGGTATATTAAGGTATATTTGGGTATGTTTAGGATTTATTAGGGTTTATTATGGTTCATTATGGTTCATTATGGTTCATTATGGTTTATTAATTTTTAAGAGGATATATTAATGATTTTCAGGTTTTATTAGTGTTTATTAGGGTTTATTAGCACTTCTAAGCATTTTTAGGATTTATTATCATTTATTAGGTGTTTTAGGGCTTTCTAATGGTATATTTTCATTTTTAGGGTTTAGTGGGGGTTTATTATGGTTTATTATGGTGAGTTAAGGTTTATTAGGGTTGACTAGGTATTTTTAGGGTTTTATTAGGGTTGAGTAGGTATATTTAGGGTTTTATTAGGGTATATTAGGGTTGAGTAGGGTTTATTAGGGTTTGTTAGGGATTTTTAGGGTTTACTAGGGTTTGTTACTGTTTTATTAGGATATATGAGTGTTTTTTAGTTTTTGTTAATATATATGAGCAGTTTTAAGGACTTTTTCTTGTTTTATTAGCGTGTTTTTAGTGTTTATGAGCATTTTTTGTGGTTTATTAGGTTTTATTAGAATTTATTATGGTTTATTAGGTTTTCTAGGGCCTTTTAATGGTTTGTTTGCATTTTTTTTGTTTATTGGGGTTTAGTTGGGTTTTATTCGGTTTTATTATGGTGTGTCAAGGTTTTTTAGGGTTGAGAAGGTATATTTAGGGTTTTATTATTGTTTTATTAGGGTTTATTAGTTTTTATTATGGATTTTAATGGATTTTTAGGGTTTATTACGGTTTGTTAGGGGTTTATTAGTTTTTTGTTTTATTAGGTTATATTAGTGTTTGTTAAGCCTTTTTAAATAATATAGCGTGTTTTATTGTTTTGAGCATTTTTTTTGTTTGTGAGCATTTTTAGGGTTTCTTAGGTTATATTTGAGTTTATTATGGTTTATTAGGGTTTCTAGGTATTTATAAGTTATATTAGTGTTTTTGTCTTTATTATGTTATATTAGTGTTTTTAGGTCTTTTTAGGAAATATAGCGCGTTTTTATTGTTTTTGATCATTTTTTATTGTTTGTGAGTGTTTTTAGGGTTTATTAGGTTATATTAGAGTTTATCAGGGTTTCTAGGGATTTTTTAAGGCATAGTAACATTTTCTTCCTTATTAGGGTTTTGTATGGTTTTTAGGGGTTATTATGGTATGTTAAGGTTTGTTAGGGTTGAGTAGGGTTTATTTGGCTTTATGTATGGTTTATTAGGAATTTTTATGGTTTTATTGGGGTTTATTAGGGTTTATTTGTGTTTATTAGTGTCTATTAGGGTTGGTTAGGGTTGTTTAGGTTTTATTAACGTGTTTTTTAGGGTTTATTAGGTTTTATTATCATTTATTAGGGTTTATTAGGTATTTTGGGGTTTTATTAGGGTTGAGTGGGATTTCTTAGGGTTTTTAGGGATTATAAGGATTTTTTAGGGATTATTAGAGTTTATTATGGATTTATTAGGGTTTAATTTTTTATATTATGGTATGTTAGGATTTAATATTTTTGAGGGATTTGAAGCGCCTTTAGGGGTTTTGTAGCATTTTTAATGGTTTGTGTAGCATTGTTAGAGTTTATGTAGCATTTTTAGTGTTTATGTAGCATTTTTAGGGTTTAGTTAGAGATTTTAGGTTTTATGTATCATTTTTAGGGTTTAGGTAACGTTTTTAGGGTTTATGTAGTGTTTTTAGGGTTTAGGTTTTATGTAGCATTTTTTAGAGTTTATGTTGCATTTTTTGGGTTTATGTAGCAATTTTATGGGTGATGTAGTGTTTATGTTTCATTTTTTAGGGTTTATGTAACTTTTTTAGAGTTCATGTAGTGTTTTTAGGGTTTATATTGTGTTTTTAGGTTTTATGTAATATTTTTTAAGTTTATGTGGCGTTTTTTAGGGTTTATGTTGTGTTTTTTAGGGTTTATGTTACAATTCTAGGGTTTATGTAGCGTTTTTTCGGTTTATGTTGTGCTTTCTAGTTTATGTTGTGTTTTTAGTGTTTTTGTTGCCTTTTTTATGGTTTATGTAAAAATTTTAGGGTTTATGTATCTATTTGAAGCCTTTTTAGGGTTTTAATGGATGTTTATGGTTTGTAGTGTTTTTTAGGGTTTTTAAGGGATGTTAGCGGGTGTTATGATTTTTTATGGTATCTGATGGCTGTTTAATGGTTTTTGGTGGGTTTTATGTGTTTATTTGTTTTTTGGGGATTGATATGGGTTGTTAGGGGTTTTTAGTGTGTTTTAGGGTTTGTTTGTGTATTGTTGCAATTTTTAGGGTTTATATATTGTGTTTTAGCGTTTTTTTGCGTTCTTTTGGGTTTTTTAGTGTTCTTTAGAGTTTAATATGGTTCTTTAGGATTTATTTGGGTTCTTTAGGGTTTCTTAGTGTTATTTAGGATTTGATATAGTTTATTAGTGTTTTTTATTGTATATTAGGGTTTTATTGGGCTTTTGTAGGCATTAATATCTTTTCTAGGGTTTATCAACCTTTTTAGGGATATTTTGGATTTATTTGGATTTATTAGGGTTTATTTTATTTATTAGGATTTAGTAACATTTATTTGGGGTTATTATGATTATTAGGGTTTATTATGATTTAATAGATTTTTTTGTTGTATATTAGGGGTTTTAGGGCTTTTGTAGCATTTATTAGGGTCTAATAGAGTTTGATAGGGTTTATTACAGGTTATTATGAATTATTAGTGTTTATTAGGGGTTTTAGGGTTTAATAGTTGGTTTTATGGGTTATTAGGTTTTATGGGTTATTAGGGTTTATTAGTGGTTCTTAGGGGTTATTAGTGGTTTTTAGGGTTTGTTAGGTTTTGTTAGGGTTTTTAGGGTTTGTTATGGTTTGATTAAGTTGTTGGGGGGTTTTATGCATTTTTTTGGGTGTTATGGGTGTGTTTGAATTTTTTCTGCTTTGTTAGAGTTATTTTAGCATTTTTTGGGGTTTTGTTTCATTTTGTGGGTTTTGAAGCATTTTTTGGGTTTTTGTATCAATTGATAGGGTTTTTGTAGCGTTGTTAGTGGCTTTAGTGGTTCTTTAGTGTTCTTTAGGATTTTTAGGATTTTTAGGGTTCTTTAGGGTGTATTATGGTTTTTTATGATCTTTGTAGGGTTTTCTAGGGTGTTTTTAGGGGTTTTAAGGGTTTCATAGGGTTGGTTAGGGTTTTTTAGGCATTTTTAGGCATTTAGGGTTTTTTAGCGTTTTTAGTGGTCTTTAGGTTTTTAGGGTTTTTTGAGGTTTTTTTGAGGTTTTTTAGGGGTTTTTAGGTTTGTTTTCGGGTTTTTTTTGGTTTTTAAAGTTTTTAGGGGTTTTTAGGGTTTTTAGGGTTTTATAGGGTTTTTAGGATTTTTTAGGGTTTTTTGGGTTTTTACGGGTTTTTTGGGTTTTTATGGTTTTGTTAGGTTTTCCAGGTTTGCTAGGGTTTTTTGTGAATATTAGCATTTTGAATGGTTTAATAGCATTTTTGTTGTATATTTGGGGTTTTAGGTATTTTGTAGCTTTTATTGGGGTCTAATTAGGTTTTTATGGTTTATTACGATGTATTAGTGTTTATTAGGGTTTAGTAGTGGGAATTAGGGTTTATTATGGTTTATTATTGGTTGGTAGGGTTTGTTAGGATTTATTAGAACCTATTAGACTGATTTAGGGTGTCTAAGGGTTTGTTATGGTTTCTAAGGGTCTGTTAGGATTTCTAAGGGTGGGTTAGGGTTTTTATGGGTGGGTTAGGGTTTATAAGGGTGCGCTATGGTTTCTAAGGGTTTCTAAGGTTGTGTTAGGTTTTCTATGGGTTTGTTGGGGTTTCTAAGGGTGTTCTAAGGTTTTTAAGGGTGTGTTATGGTTTCTAAGGGTGCGTTAGGGTTTCTAAGGCTGTGTTAGTGTTTCTCAGGTTTGCTTAGGGTTTTGTTAGGGTTTTCTAGGTTTTTTGGGTTATGTTAGGGTTTCTTATGGTGTCTTAGGGGGTTTTTAGGATTTCTTCAGTTTTTTTTGTGTTTTTTGGGGTTTCTTAGTGCTTCTTAGGGATTTTTAGGTCTTGTTAGTGTTGGTTAGGTTTTTTAGGGTTTGTTATGTTTTTTTTTGTGTTTTTTGGGGTTTTTTTGGGTTTTTTGGTTTGTTAGGGTTTGTTAGTGTTTGTTAGGGTTTTGTTAGGGTTTGTTAGAGTTTTTTGTGGTTTTTAATGGTTTTTAGTGTTTAAGGGGTTAATCATGGTTTTTTAGGGTTATTTAGTTTTTCATGGTTGTCACAGATGTATGGAGCTAGTCACAAGCTTCAATTTGATATGTGGTAGAGGTCAAACGGACACCCAGAGCAGAAGTTATGGCCATTTAGAGGACTTAAGGACCTTTTTGGTCTTTAATAACGTGATATGTTGTTCCTATTGGTCACAGATATGTAGATCTAGTCGAAATCATCGATTTGATATATGGTAGAGGCAAAACGGACTCCCCGAGTAGAAGTTATGGTCTTTTGGAGGGTTTAAGTAACTTTTTGGGCCTTCAAGGATGTGAGAAGGTGCTTCAGTGGTTATAGTAGTGTAGGTCTAGTCTCAAAAATCGATTTGATTTGTGGTAGAGGCAAAATAGACACCCATAGAAGAAGTTATTACAAAATAGACACTAGAAGCCAATCTTTTGACCATCCAAATGGGATTTTGGGTCTTTTGGGGGGTTGAAGAATGTCAGAAAGGGTTACAGAGGTTACCAGAGTGTGTATATTTTGACAACATTCGATTTGATATGTGGTGGAGCCAAAATGACTATGATTTGTTAGGTTTTTCAAGACACCATTTCTAGTACTTTTTTCATATCTACTATTTTTTCAAACAACTATAACTTATTATTATTATTGTTATTATTATTATTATTATTATCATCATCTCATGCAAATTCACATGCACATGCACATGCATTATTATTATATTTTTATTACCATGAACATTCATATGCAATGCACACACGTTATTTTATTATCACATACATTGTTATTATTATTGTTATTATTATTATTTTGGTTTTTTTTGTTGTTATTGTTATCATCATCACATGCAAATGCACATCCAAATGCACATACACGCACATTCAATGAACATGCATTATTTTACTATCACATGCGTTGTTATTAATAATAATAATAATAATATTATTATTATTATTATTATTATCATCACCATCACATGCAAATGCAATGCATGAGAGTTATTATTTATTACCATACACATGTACACATAATGCACATGCAATATTCTGTTATAATATGCATTATTACTACTACTATTATCATCACCACTACTACTATTATTACTACTGTTGTTATTATTACTATCATCACATGAAAATATAGATGCACGCGTGTTATTATTTATTATTTATTACCATGTATGTGCATATGAAATACACTTGTATTATTCTTTTATTATTATTATTATTATTATCATAGTTATTATTATTATTATTATCATTATCATTATTATAATCATTATCACATGCAAATGCACATGCATGTGCGTTGTTATTTATTATTTATTACCATGCACATGCATGCGTTAGTAATATTATTATTATTACAATTAGTATTATAAATATTATCATCAAATGTAAATGCACATGCACATACATGAGCGTTCTCATTTATTTATTATTTACTATTATTCATGTGCACATGAAATGCACTTTCTTTATTCTATTATTATTATTTTTGTTGTTGTTTTTGTTGTTTTTGTTGTTGTTTGTATCATCAAATACAAATTCACATGCACGTGCATTGTTATTTCTTATTTATTACCATGCACGTGCATGCGTAATTATCATTATCATTACATGTTAATGAGCATGCACGTGCGTTATTATATATTATTTATTATCATGCCCATGAAAATTCAATGCACTTGCGTTATTCTATTATCACATGTGTTATTATTTATTATTTATTATCATTCACATGCAAATGCACATTCATGTGGACTTGGTTATTATTTATTGTTTATTACCATGCACATGCACATGCGCAGGCACTTGTATGTGCATAATTATTTATTATTTATTATCATTCACATGCACATGCACATAAACATGCAATTCACATGAGTTATTATTTATAATTTATAATCTATTATCATTCACATGCAAATGCACAGGCATATGCACATGCACGTGGGTTATGATTTATTATTTAAACCATGCACATGCATATGCACATACACGTTCGTTATTACTACTACTTTTATTAGAGGTATATTTATGGTTTACTATCATTTTTTAGGATTTTTTGGTGTTATTAACATTTATTTTGATTTGTTAGGGTTTTAGGGTTTTTTAATGGTATATTAGCATTTTTTAGGGTTTGGTGGGGGTTATTAGGATTTTATTAGGGTTTATTATGGCGTGCCAAGGTTTATTAGGGTTTATTAGCTATTTTTAGGGTTTTATTAGGATTGAGTTTGGTTTATTAGGGTATATTATAGTATATTTTGATATATTTGGGTATGTTTAAGATTTATTAGTGTTTGTTATGGTTCATTATGGTTTATTAAATTTTAAGAGGTTATATTAGGGTATTTAGTGTTTAGTAGTGTTTATTCAGGTTTATTAGTGCTTTTAAGCTTTGTTAGCTTTTTTAGCATTTATTAGGGGTTTTAGCGCTTTTTAATGGTATATTTGCATTTTTGGGGTTTAGTGGGGTTTATTATGGTTTATTATGGTGTGTTAAGGTTTATTAGGGTTGATTAGGTATTTTTAGGGTTTTATTAGGGTTGATTCGGTATCTTTAAGGTTTTATTAGGTTTTATTAGGGTAGATTGCGATTTATTAGGGTCTGTTAGGGATTTTTAAGGTTTACTAGGGTTTGTTAGTGTTTTTATTAGGGTATATGATTGTTTTTTAGTTTTTGTTAACTTATATGAGGGGTTGTTATGACTTTTTAGGTTCTATTATCATGTTTTTAGTGTTTGTGAGCATTTTTAATGGTTTATTAGCTTTTATTTGAATTTATTATGGTTTATTAGGGTTTCTTTGGTTTCTTAATTGTTTGTTTGTGTTTTTTTTGTTTATTGGGGTTTAGTTGGGTTTTATTAGGTTTTCTTATGGTGTGTCAAGGTTTATTAGGGCTGAGAATGTATTTATAGGGTTTTGTTATTGTTTTATTAGGGTTTATTAGTTTTTATTAGGGTTTATTATGGATTTTTAGTGTTTATTATGGTTTGTTAGGGGTTTATTAGTTTTTTATTTTATTAGGTTATGTTAGTGTTTGTTAGGTCTTTTAAGATAATATAGCGTGTTTTTTTGTTTATGAGTGTTTTTTTGTTTGTAAGAGTTTTTAGGGTTTCTTATGTTATATTAGAGTTTATTATGGTTTATTAGGGTTTCTATGGCAGAAGAGGTTCGGGACTAGGCAAGCCTAGCCCCCCAAAATTAATTAAAATGAAAAAGGAAACTACAAGATGGGCTTGAAAGAACGAGTATGAACATCGCCCTTTTGATTCAAGTCCAAGAACGGAATACAATAAGGTGGGGCCATAAAGGACCACATTGAGGAGCTCTCCGCAATCGCCTGTTTGGAGAGGGAATCAGCAACCGAGTTAGCTTCCCTGTAGGCATGTGAGACATTGAGGTCAAAGTTTCGAGACAGCTCAAGGCATTCTATCCAGTGTGGCAAGAGTCTCTAGGGGACATCCATGGAGCATCCCTTTAACGCATCAACCGCAAGCATCGAGTCAGACTCAATCCAAAGCGGTGACTAGTTGAACTGGAATGAAAATTTCACAGCCTTTATGATCGCCCACAACTCCGGTTCATAAGCACAGCCATCCCCAAAAAAATGAAAGAAGCATCCCTTGAAGAAGCCCCGTGGGGTGCGAAAAACACCCCCACACCCCGATGTCCCAGGAGCGCTAAGTGTCGCGCCATCAATGTTGACCTTTATCCATGACAGGAGTGGCGGGATCCATCTAATAAATTTCAAGACTAGTGGCTTTCGGCTCCTACCAGCCACACCAAGAGCACGCAGTATAGTGAGGTCCTCAACATCATTAAACATTGTACATGCCTAAAGTCGTGAGGTGATATGAATAGCCTTGTGTATCGACACCACCCCTCCCTGAAATGAGAGTGGCTGCCGATTGAAAGCTGCTGCATTCCGGGCAGCCCAAATATAATGAATGGTAGTAGCCGCCCTGGTCAACAGAAGGTTCTAGATCTGGTCACTCTGGTGCAGGTCAACCAGCCCATGCAAGAAGTCACAGATCGACCCATGCGAACATCAGGTCAGCCCGAAGCTCTGTGAAAGGTAGCTCCATAGCTCTGTAGCAAAAGTACAGTGCAAGAAAATGTGGCTGCAACTCTCTCCATCTCTCATGCACAGGAAGCAAACAGAAGTGAGTTTCCATCCAGCAATTTGAAGCTGATCATGTGTTGGGAGTCTGTTTCGCCAAATTTTCCAGAGGAGAATAAAGTGGGATGGAGGAATGAAGGGCGTCCTGAATTTAGTAAGCCATGACGGCGAGACCGGGCCTGGCAGACACTTTATCCGGTAGTAATCTTGGATGTTAAATTTACCGACCATGCTGGGCATCCAGATAAGATATCAGTGTCAGTAAAAGTATATTGCTGCACTTGCATGACCACATTGTCTGGTAGGGGGGCAGTCGATTCATCACATTTCTGAACCAGTTCAGCAATGGTGAGGTGCTTCCGGTCAAGTAGCGGTGGCAGGGCATCTGCAAGGGGTTGTTCCAGCCATGGTGTCGACCAGCAGTTTAGGTTAGAATTCCAGGACACAATCAATTTTTCCTTTGACATAATGTCCTTGTACGAGGACCTTAAAGTTGTCCAAACTGAGGAGGAAAGATACCCTGTAAAACCGTCACACAATCTTCACATGAATCTTTCCCTAAGAAAGTCAAGTCCTTCGTTCTGAGGGTTCAGCAAGCACCACGTGAACTTACCAATCATTGACTCATTGAATCGTCGTAGGTCCTTAATGCCTAGCCCCCCCATATCAAGCGGCTTCATACAGTGCTTCCAGGAAACATAGATCATTTTCCACTCAAAAATTGAGCCTGTCCAGGCAAAGTTCCTAATCTTGGCAGTTAGGCTTTTAATGATGATCTCCGGACATATATAAATGGATAAGGCATGGACGAAAATGGAAATGATAACAGAATTAATCAAGCAGACCCGTCCAGCCTTCAAAATAGATTTTCCATTCCATTTCGACATTTAGTGGGTGATTTTAGAGGTGATTACTTCAAAGTAACAGCTTCCTGCTTTCCCCAGAAGAGGGGAACTACCAGGTAGGTGAAGGGAAGTGAGCCTCTCTTGACACCCAACATATTGGCAATGCGGGTTAGTTTTGCAGGAGGAACACCCTTGCCAAAGAAAATTGAAGACTTGAACCAGCTAATGGCCTGCCCAGCCACACATTCATAGTGGTGGAAGATTTGCTTAATTATGGATAGAGTCTGCCTGTCGGCCTTCCCAAAAAGTAGGATGTCATCCGCATATATCAGATGTGTGGGGACAAAGAGATTCCAACCAGCTTTGATCGGAGAAAACAGCCATGCCTTCACGAGATCAAGAATGCACCGGCTCATGTAGTCCTCCACCATAGCAAAGAGGAATCCAGAGATAGGATCCCCTGGCGAACTCTATGGGAGCAAGCAAAAAAACTGTGTGGAGAGCCATTAATCAGAACCGAGACTCTGGCGCTATGGAGGATCGAGGCAATCAGCCTGATGAACCTGCTGGAGAATCCATATCTGTTAAGAATCTCAAAGATGAAACTCCATTTAATTGAGTCAAACGCCTTGGAAATATCCTGCTTCAAAGAAAAACTACCTTGCTTTGTCTTTCTCCGTATAGCATTGACCCCCTCCGAAGCGGTAAAGAGGCATGTTTGGATGTTCCTCCCAGGGACGAACCCAGATTGATTTGGAGTAATGATGTCTCCTAGCATCTTCCCCAGCCCAATGACAATGATCTTGCTGATTATTTTCAGGATGGTGTTGCCAACGGAAACCGGGCAAAAGTCTCCAATCACAATAGCATTCTCCTTCTTTGGTATCAAAGAGATAAAGTTGGAACCTATGCCATGAGGGAGAGAACCTGAGAGAAAAAATTCCCTCACCGCATTGGTTACGTCCGCATGGAGAATATCCCAATAGAACATAAAGAATTTGTTTCCAAAGCCATCAGGCCCTGCAGTGTTGTCTATATTAAGAGAAAAGAGTGATACCCTGACTTTCCCCTCCAGAGGGGCGGCCGTGAGGGTCTCATTCTGTGTGGATGTGACACAGACTGAAATAGAGTCTGCAAACATGGTGAAAAGTTGACCGTCATCTGTGTAAAGCTCCTGGAAGTAGTCAACAGAGGCTTTGGAAATGTCCTCGACCGTGGTAAACGTGTTGTCACCAACCCGGACAGCACTCAAGGTGTTCTTGGTCCACCTCTCTCTGTGTAAGACATGAAAAAATTTGGACTTCCGGTCTCCATCTTGCAACCATTAAACGTTGAAATGTGCTTTGGAGAGCTTTTCTTTGAGGGACAACAACTCAACCAGCTTATCATGAAGGCGAAGCTCCTCATCTGCTGGCAAATTCTGCTGTTGCGCCAGAGTTTGACATGTGGCCAGTTGAGATTCAACTGCGGCAATATCCTCGTCCAGCCCTGAAAAGGACTTCTTACTCCATTCTTGTAAGTGGTACTTCACTTATTTTAATTTTGAAATCAAGATAAAGTGGGGGATCCCAGTGACAGTGATGCTCCAAGCCTTCAAAATCTCCTCCCTACAATTGGGTATTATGAGCCATGCATTGTTGAACTTAAACGAAAGAGGAGTGGATCTAGAAAGACAGTCTCGTATATCAACCACCAGGGGATTGTGGTCCGAGTTAACCCTCGGGAGGATAAACCCAGAAATAACCATCGGGGATCCTCCACCACCCATATGAGAAAAGAATCTATCCAGTTTGCTGGCCTGTCTGCCATTAACGGTATGTCATCCCCATGTGAAAGTGGCCCCGGAGATAGAGACCTCAGATAAATCGTAGTGTTCCAGGCAAGAGACAAAGTCCTCTGCTTCCGAGCGCGAGAAGTGTGGACCAAGTTTTTCTTAAGGCCTCAGGACTGTATTAAAGTCCCCAGTAACCACCCAACTATTATCAATGCTCTCACTAACACACTCTAAATCTTTCCAGAGAATTCGTCGAGTGTTGTACAAGCAGGAGGCATAAAAAAAGAAAGGGTGAGAGTGTCGGCGTGCAACCGGACCTTGGTGTAAATCATTTGCGGGCTCAAGTCAACCGAAACAATTGGCACACTGCTGTGCGCCAAGACCCATAAGGTTCCCAGACCATCAAATACACCATTTGATGCGAGGAGGGAGTATCCAAGAGAGCTCCAGTTGAAGCCCTTACAGTTTTCAAATTTAATCATGGGCTCTGCTAGCCCAATTAATAAAGGCTTATGGGAAATAAAATGCCGAAGGGCAGCAGCCGTGGGAGAATTTCCCAGCCCTTGGAAATTCCAAAATAATATATTCATTAGTGGTTGGAAGTGTCAGCCAGGGGGATAAGCACCTTTACCCCTCCCTTTTCCCTTCCTCCCCTTCTTTTTAGGGGTATCAGCTTGCTTTTTCCCATCAACAAGCAAATATTTTGCTGCCTGGTTCTGCGGCACAGCTTCCAGTGTCTTGGTGGAGTGATCCGGCCCAACATCTGCTTGCTCCTCCTCAGCATCGACCTGGTCCTCTTCAACCGTGTCACTCCAGAAAGACCCCTGAGGGGGTTAAATTTATTCAAAACATAGATTTTCTCCTCTGTGGGGACCCTCTGTGACTTCCTAGCCGCCTTGTCTGAGCCTACCAAAGTGAAAGCGGATCCGTTTTCCGGGGCAGCTGTAATGGCAAGGGGCATATTAGGGCTCTCTCTCAGGGTGTCCTTGACAACAGTCTCACTGCTCAGGGTTACTCCATCACTCAAGGCGTCGCCAGGGGAACTTCCGGGAGCAGTCCCCTCACACTCTTGAGCGTGCAAGCATTGGGATAGGGTGACCAGAACCTCAGACGTAGGGCCATCATCAGCACCCTCCTTATTCACCAGCACCGGGGAGTGAACATCTGCTTCAAGCGTGGCCGGGGCATCCTTTCCAGTAGCCTGAGTATCCTGTGAATCCACAGGGGCAACCTCCGGTACCACCGAGTTATCCGCACCTGAACCACCATCAGCCAACGCCGTATTTCTAGCAGGGCCATCGTTAGTTTCTGCGGCAACCACCCCATCTTGGGGAGCCACAACAGACTGTCGGGCAGCCCCACGTTGCCTCTTGCATTGATGCGCTTCGTGTCCCTGAAGATTGCAGATTGAGCAGGTCAACAACTTCCTGCATTCCGAAACCAGATTCCCAAAGTTGTTGCAGGAGGAGCAGAACATGGGGTGCTTCTCGTACTTAATTTACAGCGTTAAGCTATCCTCAAGCGTGTTAAAAACCACTTCTTCAACTAGGGTATTTGCAAAGTCAACCTCCACCAGTACCCTCGCATAGTGCCCATACCTCGGATTTTCCGTCTCCTTATCAATGCGAATGGGATAACCGACCGCTGAGGCAATATCCCACAAAATCCGTGGGTGCCAATAATACCAGTTCAGTTTACAGATCCATATCCACACCTGGGAAACTGTGTTCTTCACGCAGAATGGATCGAAGCCTCGGTCCCAATCCTGAATTCGAATAATCCCAGGCTTGAGATTAAGGGAGCCAAAACTCCAAGCCCGCCGCTTGCAATTGTCGGAGGGAAAAACAGTGTGGAAATAGCCACGGCCCATCATAGTCATTTTCCAATCCGAGAACCCCCATACATCTGAAATGCGCTTACCAGGATCACTGCTTCTCCATAGACTCTCTCCCTTTTCCACAATAACTCTTGCAATGATAGAAAATTTGCAAAGGCTGGATCGTTCTTCCAGTGCTTCTCGGTTGGCCGAAACATGCGCGATCCGCCCCTTTCAAATCACACGACCAGGGGAGGGGTGCCAAAGTCAGTAAAGATCAGAGAAGCGTCCGATTTCACAACATCAGCGAAATTCTTTTTGGATCCAGCTGGCTTTGCTGGATCTTGAAGTGAACCTTTCTTCGCAGTGCCAGCTCGACAATGCTGGAAGAGCTCAGAATGCGGAAGGGAGAAATCCCCTTTCCCCTCTTTCGAAATCGTAGGGATTGGTGCTACCGGCGGCGCAGGGTCTCTGTGATCGCCTGACTCCTAATCGTTCTCCATCTCAGGAATCTTCTCTTTGGAGATTTTAGGGTCTTTTAGGGTTTTTGGGGTTTCTAGGTATTTTTAAGGTATATTAGAATATTTTGTATTTATTAGGTTATATTAGTGTTTTTAGGTATTTTTAGGTAATATAGCGCATTTTTATTGTTTGTGGTCGTTTTTTATTGTTTGTGAGCATTTTTAGGGTTTATGAGATTTTATTAGAGTTTATCAGGATTTATAGAGATTTTTTATGGTATACTAGCATTTTTTCCCTTATTAGGGATTTGTAGGATTTCATTAGGGGTTATTATGGTGTGCTAAGGTTTGTTAGGGTTGAATAGGGTTTATTTGGCTTTATTTATGGTTTATTAGGGCTTTTTAGGGTTTTTTGGGGTTTATTAGGGTTTATTACAGTTTATTAATGTCCATTAGGGTTGGTTAGGTTTTTTTAGGTTTTCTTAATGTGTTTTTAGGGTTTATTAGGTTTTATTATCATTTATTAGGGTTTACTAGGTATTTTTGGGGTTTTATTTGGGTTGAGTGGAGTTTCATAGGGTTTTAAGGGATTATAAGGTGTTTTTAGGGATTATTAGAGTTTATTAGGGGTTTATTAAGGTTTAATATTTTATATTATGGTATATTAGGGTTTAATATTTTTGAAGGATTTGAAGGGTCTTTAGGGTTTTTGTAACATTTTTTAGGGTTTGGGTACTGTTGTTAGAGTTTGTGTAGCATTTTTATTGTTTATGTTGCTGGTTTAGAGTTTAGTTAGTGGTTTTAGATTTTATGTATCATTTTTAGGGTTTATGTAATGTTTTTGGGGTTTATGTATCATGTTTAGGGTTTAGGTTTTATGTACCATTTTTTAAGTTTTATGTTGCATTTTCTGGGTTTATGTAGTGTTTTTAGGGGCGATGTAGCGATTATGTTGCATTTTTAGAGTTTATGTAACATTTTTAGGGTTCATGTAGTGTTTTTAGAGTTTATATTATGTTTTTAGGTTTTATGTAGCGTTTTTTAATGTTTATGTTGCATTTTTTAGGGTTTTTGTTGTGTTTTTAGGGTTTTTGTTACAGTTATAGGGGTTATGTAGTGATTTTAGGGTTTATGTAGCGTTTTTTGGGTTTATGTTGCATTTTTTGGTTTATTTTGTGTTTTTAGGGTTTATGTTGCATTTTTAAGGTTTTTTTGTAATGTTTTCAGGGTTTATGTATCTATTTGAAGCCCTATTTTTGGTTTTAATGGTTGTTTATGGTTTGTACTCTTTTTTAGGGGTTTTAAGGGTTTTTAACAGGTGTTTATGGTTTTTTGTGGTATCTGATGACTTTTTAATGGTTTTTTTTTTGGGGGGGGGGGTTTATGGGTTTATTTTTTTTGGAATTGATAGGGGTTGTTAGGATTTTTAGTGTGTTTTAGGGTTTGTTTGGGTATTATAGTTGTTTTTAAGGTTTATACAATTCATTTTATAGTTTTTTGGGTTCTTTAGGGTTTTTTAGTATTCTTTAGAGTTAAATATGGTTCTTTAGGGTTTATTAGGGTTCTTTAATGTTTATTAGTGTTCTTTTGGATTTGTTTGAGTTTATTAGCACTTTTTATTGTATATTAGGGTTTTATTGGGATTTTATAGGCATTAATAGATTTTTCTAGGGTTTATTAACCATTTTAGGGTTATTTAGGATTTATTAGAGTTTATTAGGGATTATTTTATTTATTAGGGTTTAGTAACGTGTATTTGGGTTTATTACGATTTATTAGGGTTTATTACGATTTTTTAGGATTTATTGTGGTTTATTAGGGTTTTGTTATGATTTTTTATAGTTTTTTATGATTTATTTGGCATTGTTAGAATTTTTCACGATTTATTTGGGATTGTTAGGGTTTTTTACGATTTATTTTGGGGTTATTAGGGTTTGTTAGGGTTTATTAGTGGGTTATACATTTTTGAAGGCTATTATTTGGGGGTTTTTGTAGCGTTTTGTCGGCTTTGTTATGGTTTTTAGTGATTATTAGGGTATAATATGGTTTAATAGTGTTTTTTATTGTATATTAGGGGTTTTAGGGTTTTTGTTGCATTTATTAGGGTCTAATAGAGTTTTTCAAAGTTTATTATAGGTTATTATGATTTATTAGTGTTTATTAGGATTTTTAGGGTTTAATAGTGGGTTTTAGGGGTTATTAGGGTTTATTAGGGGTTCATAAGGGTTATTAGTGGTTGTTAGGTTTTGTTAGGTTTTGTTAGGGTTTTTAGGGTTTGTTGTGGTTTGTTTGAGTTGTTTGGGGTTTTATGAATTTTTTGGGTTTTATGGATGTGTTTGGATTTTTTATGCTTTGTTCGGGTTATTTTAGCATTGTTTGGGGTTTTGTTGCATTTTGTGGGTTTTGAAGAATTTTTCGGTTTTTTGTTGCAATTTTTAGGGTTTATGTAGCGTTGTTAGTGACTTTTGTGGTTCTTTAGGGTTTTTAGGGTTCTTTATGGTGTATTGGGGTTTCTTTTGAGTTTTTTAGGATTTTCTAGGGGGTTTTAGTGTTTTTAAGATTTTCATAGTGTTGGTTAGGGGGTTTTTAGGCATTTTTATGCTTTTTAGGGTTTTTAGCCTTTTAGTGTTTTTAGGGGTTTTATCGTTTTTAGGGTTTTTTTGAGGTTTTTTGAGGTTTTTTAGGGTTTTTAGTTTTGTTTTCATGTTTTTTAGGTTTTTTCTTGTTTTTAGGGTATTTAGGGTTTTTTAGGGTTTTTGGGGTTTTTGGGTTTTTAGGGTTTTGTTAGGTTTTGCTGGGTTTGTTAGGGTTTTTTTGTGAATATTAGTATTTTGAATGGTTTAATAGCATTTTTATTGTATATTTGGGTTTTAGGTATTTTGTAGCTTTTATTGGGGTTTAATAGGGTGTTTAGGGTTTATTACGATTTATTGGTGTTTATTAGGGTTTAGTAGTGGGCTTTAGGGTTTATTAGGGTTTATTATGGTTTATTATTGGTTGGTAGTGTTTGTTAGGATTTATTAGTACTTATTTGAGTGATTTAGGATGTCTACGGGTTTGTTAGGGTTTCTAAGGGCGTGTTACAGTTTCTAAGGGCGAGTTAGGGTTATTATGGGTGGGTTAGGGTTTCTAAGGGTGTGCTATGGTTTCTAAGGGTTCTTAAGGTTGTTTTAGGGTTTTTAAGGGTGTGTTGGTTTTTTAAGGGTGTTCTAGGGTTTCTAAGTGTGTGTTAGGGTTTTTAAGGGTGTGTTAGGGTTTCTAAGGGTGTGTTAGTGTTTCTTAGGTTCGCTTAGGGTTTTGTTAGGGTTTTTAGTGTTTTGTAAGCTTTCTTTATGGTTTGTTAGGAGGGTTTTAGTGTTTCTTTAGGTTTTTTGGGTTTTTTGGGGTTTCTTAGTGCATCTTGGGGTTTGTTAGGGCTTTTTGGGGTTTGTTATGGTTTGTTATGTTTTTAGGGGTTTTTGGGGTTTGTTAGGGTTTGTTAGGTTTTGTCAGGGTTTGTTAGTGTTTGTTAGGGTTTGTTAGGGTTTTGAATGGTTTTTAATGGTTTTTAGTGTTTATGGGGTTATTCATGGTTTGTTAGAGTTATTTAGTTATTCATGGTTGTCACAAATGTGTAGAGCCAAACAGAACACACGTAGAAGAATTTATTTGTGTTTTAAATTGAGCAACTCTCCTAGCACCTAAAAACCTAAGAAACTCGCAACTCACTAAAATAGGCATAAATTATCCTTCGGGTATCCATTTGAGCACTGTAACCAGTCAAATCGAAGCCCGTGAGATGAGTGAGGACCAATTTTAGTAGAAACTATGAGAAGATCAAAGCAATATAAGAAATATTGGGTATACCACTCCAAAAAAGAGTCCAAATTCAAACGGCCATAACTTTCGCTCCGGTTGTCCATTTGAGATCTACCAAATATAAAATCGAATGTGGTGAAGATATCTACGTATAAGAATGACCTAAAAATAGTTAAGATCATGTTTCAGACCCTAAAATCCCAGAAAACCATCAAAAGGACTCCAAAACTCCATTTCCATCTACGAAACCCTGTCAAATTTTCCTTAAAATGGTCATAACTTCTGATCTGTGTGTATGATCGGCCTCCGACACCTGTTTTTATCATTGTTCATTCCATGAGATTCAGTTTGAATATTCACGGAGCGAAAATGGACACCCGAAGAAGAAGTTATGCCTTTTTCAATGACTATGTGATTTTTTAGGTTTTTCGAGACCCCGTTTCTAGTATTTTTGTCATGTCTATAGTTATTGATGTTATTGTTGTTATTGTTGTGGTTGTTGTTATCATCACATGACAATGCGGAAGTGAATTCATATACATGCACATTCAATGCACGTGAATTATTCTATTATCACATGCGTTGTCATTAATAATAATAATAATATTTTTATCATCATCATCATCATTACATGCAAATGCAATGCACGAGCGTTATTATTTATTACCTTGCACATAAACACGTAATGCACATGCAATATTCTATTATCATATGAATTGGTACTACTACTATTATCACCACCACTACTACTACTATTACTACTGCTCTTATTATTACTATCATCACATGCAAATGTAGTTGCACGTGCGTTATTATTTATTATTTATTACCATGCACGTGCATATGCAATGCACTTGTATTTTTTTTATTATTATTATCACAATTATTATTATTATTATTATTATTATTATTATTATCGTTATAATTATTATTATCATTATCACATGCAAATGAAGATGCACGTGCGTTGTTATTTATTATTTATTACCATGCACGCGCATGCATTATTATTATTATTAATACAATTAGTATTTTTAATATTATCATCAAATGTAAATGCACATGCACATGCATGTGCGTTCTTATTTATTATTTAATACTATGAATGTGTACATGAAATGCACTTGTGTTATTCTCTTATTATTATTATTATTATTATTATTATTTGTATCATAAAATACAAATGCACATGCACATGCGTTGTTATTTATTATTTATTACCATGCACGTGCATGCGTCATTATCATTATCATTACATGTAAATGCACATACACGTGCTTTATTATATATTATTTATTATCATGCACATGCAAATGCAATGAACTTGTGTTATTATATTATCACATGTGTTATTATTATTTATTCTCATGCACGTGCACACACAATGCACGTTCATTATTCTATTATCACATGTTTTATTATTTATTATTTATTGCCATGCACATGAAAATGCACATTCATGTGGACTTGGTTATTATTTATTGTTTATTACCAGGAACATGCACAAGCACATGAACATGCACATGCACTTGGATCTGTGTTATTATTTATTATTTATTATCATTCACATGCACATGCACATACACATGTAATTCAAATGCGTTATTATTTGTAATTTATTATTCATTATTATTCACATACAAATGCACAGACATATCCACATACACGTGCATTATGATTTATTATTTAAACCATGCACATGTATATGTACATGCACGTGCGATATTACTATTATTATTATTAGAGGTATTTTTAGTCTTTACTTGCATTTTTTAGAATTTTTAGGTGTTATTAACATTTATTATGGTTTCTTTGGGTTTTATGGTTTTTAATGTTATATTAGCATTTTTTAGGGTCTTGTGGGGGTTATTAGGATTTTATTAGGTTTTATTATCATGTTTTAAGGTTTATTAGGGTTTATTAGGTATTTTTAGGGTTTTATTAGGATTGAGTTGGGTTTATTAGGGTATATTATGGTATATTATGGTATATTTGGTATGTTTAGGATTTATTATGGTTTATTATCATTCATTATGGTTTATTATTTTTTAAGAGGGTATATTAGGGGTTTCTAGGGTTTAGTAGTGTTTATTAGGGTTTATTAGTGCTTTAAAGCTTTGTTAGGTTTTATTAGAATTTATTAGGGGTTTTAGGGCTTTTTAATGGTATATTTGCATTTTTAGGGTTTAGTGGGGTTTATTATTGTTAATTATAGTGTGCTAAGGTTTATTAGGGTTGAGTAGGTATTTTTAGGGTCTTATTAGGGTTTAGTAGGTATCTTTAGGGTTTTATTTGGGTTTATTAGGGTTGAGTAGTGTTTATTAGGGTTTGTTAGGTATTTTTAGGGTTTACTAGGGTTTATAGTGTTTTTATTAGGGCATATGAGTGTTTTTAAGTTTTTGTTAATATATATGAGGGGTTGTTATGACTATTTAGGTTTTATTAGTGTGTTTTTAGTGTTTGTGAGCTTTTTTTATAGTTTATTAGGTTTTATTAGTATTTATTATGGTTTATTAGGGTTTCTAGGGCTTTTTAATGGTTTGTTTGGGTTTTTTTGTTTATTGGGTTTTAGTTGGGTTTTATTGGGTTTTATTATGGTGTGTAAAGGTTTATTAGGATTGAGAAGGTATTTTCAGGGTTTTATTATGGTTTTATTAGGGTTTATTAGTTTTCATTAGGGTTTATTAGGAATTTTTAGGGTTTATTAGAGTTTGTTAGGGGTTTTTTTGTTTTTTTGTTTTATTAGGTTATATTAGTGTTTGTTAAGTCTTTTTAGATAATATAGAATTTTTTATTGTTTTTGTCATTTTGTTTTTTTATCATTTTTAGGGTTTCTTAGGTTATATTAGAGTTTATTATGGTTTATTATGGTTTCTAGGGATTTTTAAGGTATATTAGAATTTTTTGTATTTTTTAGGTTCTATTTGTATTTTTTGGTTTTTTAGGTAATATAGCGTGTTTTTATTGTTTTTGATAATTTTTTTATTGTTTGTGAGCATTTTTAGGGTTGATTAGGTTATATTAGAGTTCTTCTAGGTTTCTGGGAATTTTTTAAGGTATACTAGGGTTTATTTTTGTTATTAGGGTTTTGTAGGGTTTTATTAGGGGTCATTATGGTGTGTTAAGGTTTGTTAGGGTTGAGTGGGGTTTATTTGGATTTATTTAGGGTTTATTAGGGATTTTTATGGTCTTTTGGGGATTTATTACGGTTTATTAGTGTTTATTAGTGTCTATTAGGATTGGTTAGGGTTGTTTAGGTTTTCTTAATGTGTTTTTAGGGTTTATTTGGTTTTATTATCATTTATTCGGGTTTATTAGGTATTTTTAGGGTTTTATTAGGGTTGACTAGATTCTATTAGGGTTTTTAGGGATTATAAGGCGTTTTAGGAATTATTAGAGTTTTTTAGTGGTTTATTAGGGTTTAGTTTTTTATATTATGGTATATTAGGGTTTAATATTTTTGAGGGTTTTGAAGCGTCTTTAGGGTTTTTGTAGCATTTTTTAGTGTTTGTGTAGTGTTGTTTGAGTTTATGTAGCATTTTTAGAGTTTATGTAGCGATTTTAGGGTTTAGTTAGTAGTTTTAGGTTTTATGTAGCATTTTTAGGGTTTATGTGTCATTTTTAGGGTTTATGTAGCGTGTTTAGGGTTTAGGTTTTATGTAGCATTTTTGAGGCTTTATGTTTTGTTTTCTGGGTTTATGTAGAATTTTTCGGGGTGATGTAGCTTTTATGTTGCATTTTTTAGGGTTTATGTAACATTTTTGGGGTTCATGTAGTTTTTTTAGGGTTTATGTTGTGTTTCTAGGTTTTATGTAGCGTTTTTTAATGTTAATGTTGCATTGTTTAGGGTTTATTTTATGGTTCTGGGGTTTATGTAATGCTTTTTGTGTTTATGTAGTGATTTTTGGGTTTATGTTGCATTTTTTGGGTTTATGTTGTGTTTTTAGGGTTTATGTTGCAGTTTTTTGGTTTATGTAACATTTTTTGGGTTTATGTATCTATTTGTTACCTTTTTAGGGGTTTAATGGTTGTTTATGGTTTGTAGTGGTTTTTAGGGTTTTTCAGGGTTTTTAACCGGTGTTTATGGTTTTTATGGTATTTGATGGGTTTTTAATGGTTTTTTGGGGATTTTTAAGGGTTTATTTGTTTTTTCAGGATTGATAGGGGTTGTTAGGGGTTTTTAGTGTGATTTAGGGTTTGTTTGGGTATTGTAGCGATTTTTAGGGTTTATGTAGTGTGTTTTAGCGTTTGTGGGGTTCTTTTAGCGGTTTTTAGTGTTCTTTAGATTATATTATGTTTCTTTCAGGTTTATTAGGGTTCATTAGGGTTTATTAGTGTTCTTTATGACTTTTTACGGATTATTAGAATTTTTAATGTATATTAGGGTTTTAGTGGGCTTTTGTAGGCATTAATAGATTTTTCTAGGATTTATCAACCTTTTTAGGGTTATTTTGGATTTATTAGGGTTTCCTAGGGTTTATATTATTTATTAGGGTATATTAACGTGTATTTGGGTTTATTAAGATTTATTAGGGTTTATTATGATTTGTTAGGGTTTATTGCGGTTTATTAGGAGTTTGTTATGGGTTTTTTTAGTTTGTTATGATTTATTTGGAATTGTTAGGATTTGTTACGATTTATTTGAGGTTTTTAAGGTTTGTTACAATTTATTATGGGGTTATTAGGGTTTGTTAAGGTTTATTAGCGGGTTGTAAGGTTTTGAAGTCTATTATTTGGTAGGTTTTGTAGTGTTTTGTCGAGTTTGTTAGGGTTTTTAGTGATTATTAGGATTTATTATGGTTCAATAGTGTTTTTATTTTATATTAGGGGTTTTAGGGATTTTGTAGCATTTATTAGAGTCTAATGGGGGTTTTTAGGGTTAATTATGGGTTATTATGATTTATTATTGTTTATTACGGTTTTAGGGTTTAATAGTGGGTTTCAGGTGTTATTTGGATATATTGGTTATACCACTCCAAAAAAAAGTCCAACTTCAAACGACCATAACTTTCACTCCGGTTGTCCATTTGAGCTCTACCACATATCAAATCGGAAGTAGCGAAGAGATATACGGATAATAATGACCTGAACATAGTTCACGTCATGTTTGAGACCCTAAAATCCAAGAAAACCATAAAAAGGCCTCCAAAACTTCATTTCCATCTATGGAACCCTGTCACATTTTTCTTAAAATGGTCATAAATTCTTATCTATGTGTCTGTTTGGCCTCTGGAACCTGTTTTTATCGTTGTTCATTCCATGAGATTTAGTTTGAATATTCATGGAGCAAAAATGGACACCCGAAGAAGAAGTTATGCCTTTTTCAATGACTCTGTGATTTTTTAGGTTTTTCGAGACCCCATTTCTAGTATTTTTGTCATGTCTACAGTTTTTTTAAACAACTATAACTTTTTATTACGGTTATTATTATTATTATCATCATCATCTCAGCTACATGCACATACACATGCACTTCATTACTATTATATTTTAATTACCATGCACATGCACATGCAATGCACACACATTATTTTATTATCACGTGTGTATTTATTATTATTGTTGTTATTATTATTATTATGGCTGTTGTTGTTGTTATTGTTGTTGTTGTTGTTGTTGTTGTTATCATCACATGACGATGCAGGAGTGAATTCATATACACGCACATTCAATGCACGTGCGTTATTCTATTATCCCATGCGTTGTCATTATTATTAATAATAATAATATTATTATCATCATCATGATTACATGCAAATTCAATGCACGAGAATTATTATTTATTACCATGCATGTACACACATAATGCACATGCAATATTCTATTATCATATGAATTGGTACTACTACTATTATCACCACCACTACTACTACTATTACTACTTCTATTATTATTACTATCATCACATGAAAATGTAGATGCACCTGCGTTATTATTTATTATTTATTACCATGCAAGTGCATATGAAATGCACTTGTATTATTATTATATTATTATTACTATTATTATGACAATTATTATTATTATTATTATTATCATTCTCATTATTATTATCATTATCACATGCAAATGCACATGCACGTGCGTTGTTATTTATTATTTATTACCATGCACGTGCATGCATTATTATTATTATTAATACAATTAGTATACTTAATATTATCATCAAATGTAAATGCACATGCACAGGAATGTGCGTTATTATTTATTATTTACTACTATGCACGTGCACATGAAATGCACTTGTGTTATTCTGTTATTATTATTATTATTTTTATTATTATTTTTGTTTGTACCATCAAATACAAATGCACATGCACGTCCGTTGTTATTTATTATTTATTACCATGAACGTGCATGCATCATTATTATTATCATTACATGTAAATGCACATACACGTGCCTTATTATATATTATTTATTATCATGCACATGCAAATACAATGCACTTGTGTTATTATATTATCACATTTGTTATTATTATTTATTCTCATGCATGTGCACATGAAATGGATGTTCATTATTCTATTATCACATGTGTTATTATTTATTATTTATTGTCATTCACATAAAAATTCACATTCATGTGGACTTGGTTATTATTTATTGTTTATTACCATGCACATGCACAATCACATGCACATGCACATGCACTTGGATCTGCGTTATTATTTATTATTTATTATCATTCACATGCACAAGCACATACACATGTAATTCACATGCGTTATTATTTATAATTTATTATTCATTATCATTCATATGCAAATGCATAGGCATATCCACATACACTTGCATTATGATTTATTATTTAAACCATGCACATGTATATGTACATGCACGTGCAATATTACTATTATTATTATTAGAGGTATTTTTAGGGTTTACTTGCATTTTTTAGAATTTTTAGGTGTTATTAACATTTATTATGGTTTGTTAGGGTTTTGTGGTTTTTAATGGTATATTAGCGTTTTTTAGGGTCTGGTGGGGGTTATTAGGATTTTATTAGGGTTTATTATGGTGTGTTAAGGTTTATTAGGGTTTATTAGGTATTTTTAGGGTTTTATTAGGATGGGGTTGGGTTTATTAGGGTATATTATGGTATATTATGGTATATTTGGGTATGTTTAGGATTTATTAGGGTTTATTATCATTCATTATGGTTTATTATTTTTTAAGAGGGTATATTAGGGGTTTTTAGGGTTTAGTAGTGTTTTTTAGGGTTTATTAGTGCTTTTAAACTTTGTTAGGTTTTATTAGAATTTATTAGGGGTTTTAAGGCTTTTTAATGGTATATTTACGTTTTTTAGAGTTTAGTGGGGTTTATTATAATTTATTATAGTGTGATAAGGTTTATTAGGCTTGAGTAGGGTTTTTTAGGGTTGAGTAGGTATATTTAGGGTTTTATTAGGGTTTATTAGGGTTGAGTAGTGTTTATTAGGGTTTGTTAGGGATTTTTATGGTTTACTAGGGTTTATAGTTTTTTTATTAGGGCATATGATTATTTTTTTAGTTTTTGTTAATATATATGAGTGGTTGTTATGACTTTGTCGGTTTTATTTGTGTGTTTTTAGTGTTTGTGAGCATTTTTTATTATTTATTGGGTTTTATTAGAATTTATTATGGTTTATTAGGGGTTTTAGGGATTTTTAATGGTTTGTTTGCGTTTTTTGTTTATTGGGTTTTAGGTGGGTTTTATTGGGTTTTATTATGGTGTGTCAAGGTTTATTAGGGTTGAGAAGGTATTTTCAGGGTTTTATTATGGTTTTATTAGGGTTTATTAGTTTTCATTCGGGTTTATTAGGAATTTTTAGGGTTTATTTGGGTTTGTTAGGGGTTTATTAGTGTTTTTGTTTTATTAGGTTATATTAGTGTTTGTTAAGTCTTTTTAGATAATATAGAGTTTTTTATTGTTTGTGTGCATTTTGTTTTTGTTTGTGAGCATTTTTAGGGTTTCATAGGTTATATTAGAGTTTATTATGGTTTATTATGGTTTCTAGTGATTTTTAAGGTATATTAGCATTTTTTGTCTTTTTTAGGTTATATTAGTATTTTTAGGTTTTTTAGGTAATATAGCGTGTCTTTATTGTTTGTGATCATTTTTTTATTGTTTGGGAGCGTTTTTAGGGTTGATTAGGTTATATTAGAGTTTATCAGGGTTTCTGGGGATTTTTTAAGATATACTAGGGTTTGTTTTCGTTATTAGGGTTTTGTAGGATTTTATTAGGGGTAATTATGGTGTGTTAAGGGTTTTTAGGGTTGAGTAGGGTTTATTTGGATTTATTTAGGTTTTATTAGGTTTTTTTAGGGTTTTTTTGGGATTTATTATGGTTTATTAGTGTTTATTAGTATCTTTAATGATTGGTTAGGGTTGTTTAGGTTTTCTTAACGTCTTTTTAGGGTTTTTTGGTTTTATTATCATTTATTAGGGTTTATTTGGTATTTTTGGAGTTTTATTAGGGTTGAGTAGAGTCTCTTAGGTTTTTTATGGATTATAAGTTGTTTTAGGGATTATTAGTGTTTATTAGGGGTTTATTAGGGTTTAGTTTTTTATATTATGGTATATTAGGGTTTAATATTTTTTAGGGTTTTGAAGCGTCTTTAGGGTTTTTGTAGCATGTTTTAGTGTTTGTGTAGCATTGTTTGAGTTTATGTAGCATTTTTAGTGTTTATGTATCGCTTTTAGGGTTTAGTTAGTAGTTTTAGGTTTTATGTAGCATTTTTAGTGTTTATGTGTTGTTTTTATGGTTTATGTAGCGTGTTTAGGGTTTAGGTTTTATGTAGCATTTTTTAGGGTTTATGTTTTGTTTTATGGGTTTATGTAGCGTTTTTAGGGGTGATTTCACTTTTATGTTGCATTTTTTAGGGTTTATGTAATGATTTTTGGGTTCATGTAGTGTTTTTAGGGTTTATGTTGTGTTTCTAGGTTTTATGTAGCGATTTTAATGTTAATGTTCCAATGTTTAGGGTTTATTTTACGGTTCTAGGGTTTATGTAGTGTTTTTTGTGTTTGTGTAGCGTTTTTTGGGTTTATGTTGCATTTTTTGGGTTTATGTTGTTTTTTTAGGGTTTATGTTGCATTTTTAGGGTTTATGTAACATTTTTTGGGTTTATGTATCTATTTTTTGCCTTTTTTGGGGTTTTAATGGTTTTTTATGGTTTGTAGTGGGTTTTAGGGTTTTTAAGGTTTGTTAACTGGTGTTTATGGTTTTTATGGTATTTGATGGGTTTTCAATGGTTTTTTGGGGGGTTTTAAGGGTTTATTTGTTTTTTCAGGATTGATAGGGGTTGTTAGGGTTTTTTAGTGTATTTTAGGGTTTGTTTGGGTATTGTAGCGGTTTTTAGGGTTCATGTAATGTGTTGTAGCGTTTTTTGGGTTCTTTAGGGAGTTTTAGTGTTCTTTAGATTTTATTATGTTTCTTTAGAGTTTATTAGGGTTCTTTTGGGTTTATTAGTGTTCTTTAGGATTTTTTATGGATTATTAGCATTTTTTAATGTCTATTAGGGTTTTATTGGGCTTTTGTAGGCATTAATAGATTTTTCTAGGGTTTATCAACCATTTTAGGGTTATTTATGATTTATTAGGGTTTCTTAGGGTTTATCTTATTTATTATGGTTTATTAACGTGTATTTGGGTTTATTACAATTTATTAGGGTTTATTATGATTTGTTTGGGTTTATTACGGTTTATTAGGGGTTTGTTATGGTTTGTTTCAGTTTGTTATGATTTATTTGGAATTATTAGAATTTGTTACAATTTATTTGAAGTTATTAGGGTTTGTTACGATTTATTATGGGGTTACTAGGGTTTGTTAGGGTTTATTAGCAGGTTGTAAGGTTTTGAAGGCTATTATTTGGTTGGTTTTGTAGTGTTTTGTCGAGTTTGTTAGGGTCTCTAGTGATTATTAGGATTTATTATGGTTCTATAGTGTTTTTATTGTATATTAGGGGTTTTAGGGATTTTGTATCATTTATTATAGTCTAATGGGGTTTTTAAGGTTTATTATGGGTTGTTATGATTTATTTGTGTTTATTAGGGTTTTAGGGTTTAATAGTGGGTTTCAGGTGTTATTTGGGTTTATTAGTGGTTGTTAGGGTTTGTTAGGTTTTGTTACGGTTTGTTAGGATGTGTGTTATTCTATTATCACACACATTATTATTATCATTATTATCATTATTATCATTATCATTATTATAATTATCATTCTTGTTATTACTATTATTATTATTATTATTATCACATGCAAATACAGATGCACATGCGTTATTATTTATTATTTATTATATATTATTTAATTCCATGCACGTGAAAATGTTTTTGTTGTTGTTGTTGTTGTTATTATTACTATTATTATTATTATTATTATCATCACATGAAAATGCACATGCATATCCATTATTATTTATTACCATGTACGCGCACACGCAATGCCCCTATATTATTATATTATCACATGCATTTTTATTGTTATTGTTATTATTACTATTATTGTTATTATTGTTATTTTCATCAAATGAAAATGCAAATGCACACGCATAATTATTTATTACCATACACGCGCACATTCAATACATGTGCATTATTCTATTATCACATTCGATATTATTATTAATATTACTATTATTGTAATTGTTATCATCAAGTGCGCTATGAATTATTACTTATTATCATGCACTGCACCAGCAATGCATGTGCATTATTCTATTATCACATGAATTGTTGTTGTTATTATTATTATTATTACTGTTATTATTATTATTATTATCATGTCATGCACAAGCACATGCACATGCACGTGCATTATTATTTATTTTTATTACCATGAATGTGCACATGCAATGCACACACATAATTTTATTATCACATATGTTGTTTTTCTTATTGTTATTTTTATTATTGTGGTCGTCGTCTTCATCGTCGTTGTTGTTGTTATTATCATCACATGAAAATGCACATGAAAATACACTAGAAAATACATAAACACGCACATTCAATGCATGTGTGTTATTCTATTATCACATGCATTGTTATTATTATTATTATTATTATTATTATTATTATCATCATCATCATCATCACATGCAAATGAAATGCACGCACGTTATTATTTGTTACCATGCACGTGCACACGTAATGCACATGAAATATTCTATTATCACATTCATTGGTACTACTAATGTTGAGTCAATAAGGTTTTCCTTATGACTTTTCCATTCCTTCTTGTTTTGAAAATCACAAACACCTTATCTTTAAGGAAAATCACTTTTATAAAGAAAAATTGCTTTTATAAGGAAAATTGCTTTTATAAGGAAAATCGCTTTTATAAGGAAAATCACTTTTATAAGAAAAATTTCTTTTATAAGGAAAATCGCTTTTATAAGGAAAATTATTCTTATCATATTTTCATTATCCATATCCATATTTTTCTTAAGTATAAGAATCGGATTCATTTCTATATTCTCAGAATCGTTTGAAACTTTGATATAAAGCATTCTGTTTTAGACTCTGAATTCTGGATGAGAACTGTAATGAAGTTTCACTCCAAATTCCAGATGAGAACTGTAATGAAGTTTCATTCCGAATTATGGATACGAACTCTGATAAGGTTCTACTCCGAATTCTGGATACAAACTCTGATAATGTTCTACTCCAAATTCTGGACACAAATTCTCATTACGAATTCTAGATACGAATTCTCATGAAATTCGACATCGAAATCTAATGACGAATCCTAATTATGAATTCTCATTACGAATTCTGATGACGAATTCTCATTCCGAATTCTCATTCCAAATTCACCTATTAAACAGAATCTGATCATCTTTGCTTTATACACCCCAAATTTATTTAGACTCCAAATATTATTGGTTAGACTCCGAAATTTCATTTTGCTTACACTTTTATAATTTGTCTACTCTTTGAATTTTTGTTTAAACTCTGAACCTTCTGTCCGAACTTTTGAGTTAGACTTAAAATGATGTCGTACATTCTGTTACACTTGATTTGTTATAAAACGATGTCGTCTATTTTGTTATAAACTAACCGTTGGTTAAGTTACACGTGTACAGGTCCCTCCGATTTTTAAGGAAAATATGACCGTTGGAAAGGAGGCCGACCTTGCCTATAAATAGGAGCTCATTTGAAAGAGCTCAATATAACTTCTTCGACATTGTTCACACATGATGTTGAAGTGATTTCTAGAGAGAGAGCCTCTTATTAACTCTCAAAGATTCGTGCAACTCCGAATGTTGGTGATTATATTCGAGGACTTCCGGGGATAGGAAGACAGAGGTGCCGACTACCTTGAAGTTCGAGGGCTTCCTTGCTGAGAAAGACAGAGGTTGCCAACTACCTTGAAGTTGAGGGATTACGGGGATAGCAAGACAGAGATTCTGATCTTCGTATCGAGGGCTTACCCTGGTGTGGGTAAGATAGACTTGCTTGAAAGTATAAATCAAGGGACCTTTATCCAAGGTTGTTGGATACCCTTCTCTTTGGGTTAAAATACTTATATCTTGTTACTTGTAGTTTTACTACTTGTTTGTTTCCACTGCATTTTGTATTATAAGGAAAGTATAACTTTCTTATACTTCCTTACTTGTACTTTGTTCCATTTAGATTCTATACGCTTTAAGGTAAAATCTCATATTGTAATCTTTAGTTAAGTTTCAATTTCTGAATCCATATTTCCGGAACCTACTTTCGGAATCTCTTTCCAGTTTTAAGCAAGTACATAGAACTTGAAGTTGATAACTTCATTCCTTATTACAATATTTCAATTGGTGTTAGAGGTGTTATGAATTTTCTTAGTTTAACTTTGTTAAACTTAGCTCTTTCCTTTGTTAAAGGAAACTTAGTTATCCGTAACCAACTTTAAAGGTTCCAAAGGAATTTTTAAAGTGTACAATTCACCCCCCCTCTTGTATATTGAGCATATACATCATTATTTCGATCCTACAATTGGTATCAGAGTAGGTCTCTGAGATACTTATACTCACGTATAAGTTTTTCTTTCTCACTTTATCATTCTGAACTTTCTCATTCCGAACTTTCTCATTCCGAATTTTGTCATTCCGAACTTTGTGGTTACGAACTTTTTCTACTAACAAGTTTGTGTGCCGAAGGTTATTTTAAGTATGGAAGGAATTAATGTTGGTTCCATTGATAATCTAAATCCTACAAGACCGCCAATCTTTGATGGTAATGACTATGAGTACTGGAGAGATCGAATGAAGACTTTTTTTATCAATACTGGAGTGGACAACTTTGTTATGCTCACTAGTGATTATAAAATTCCTGATAAGGAAGTTAGAACTTTCACTAACTAGGAAAAGCAAGAGTATCAACTCAATTATAAGGTACGCAATACTTTACTATGTTCAATGACTAGAAATATATATATCCAAATTTCTTCTTGTGAAGCAGCTAATTGTATCTGGAATAAGTTAGAGGTTACACACTTTGGAACTTCTAAAGTGATTGAAACTAGGAGAGCTATACTTAGAGCTGAATACCATGGCTTCAATTTTCCTTATGGTGAACCAATTTGTAAAGTTCAATAGAGATTTATGAATATAGTCAATAGTTTACAGTCTATGGGAGAAAAAGGTTTAGATGATGAAGCACTTGTGGATAAGATAATCGATATCATGCCCAATGAGTGGGAATCCAAAAGAACAACTATTGATGAGAATAGGAAGGTCACTCAAATTTATCTTGATGAGTTATTTGGAACTCTTCTCCAACATGAAACAAGAATGAAGAGAGATGATAACAACATCAAAAAGAAAAATGGAAATGGTACTGTTGCTTTTACAACAACATCAAATCATATGAAAGCTAAGACTCCTGAGAGAGTAACCAGATCCAAGTCTAAGAAAGTCATTTTCCAATCCGAATCTAGTGAGAGTGAAGTCTCCGAAAATGAGTTAGAAAATCTTGCTCGAAGGATGAACAAGATAGCTGGCCAAAGAAATTTCAAATCCAAGTATAAGAAAAAGGAAAGGAAATATAGGAAAGATGGAGAAGTTACTTGTTACAAATGCAAGAAAGCTGGACATATTAGACTAGATTGTCCTTTGCTCAAAAAGAACGAAAGGAAAGAAAGGCATTCAGAAAAGAATAGAAAGAAGTATTATAAATCCAAAGCTAAGAAAGTTCTGAAAGCTAATGACACCTGGAGTGCCAGTGGTGGTGACTCCTCAGATGAATCTTCTGATTATAAATCTTTAGGACAGAAGAATCTTGGTCTTATAGCCAGAATACCTATTGAAAATCATTTTTTTATGGCTAAGGTACGAAATTCTGAATCATTGACCAATGTTTCTTTAAATTCTAATGATAGTAAGTATTATAACTCTTCTGATGAATAATCCTCTTCTGATGAAGAAAATACTTTACCTACATATGAAGAAGTTTCTAGGTTTTCTGAACTTCTTGAGATTGAGAACTCCAAACTCAATAAGAAACTTGATAAGGCAAACTCTATAAATTCTATTCTTATGAAAGAGATATCAGATCTTTCTAAAGATATTGATAGGAAAAATGATGATTTTATAAATATTTCAAAAAATCTTGAGGAAGTAAGTTCTGAGAAGAACAAACTTTCTAAAGAATTAGAAAAAGTAATTTCTAAGAAAAATGTTTTCGAGCCTAGCTCTAGTTCTAAATCTAATGATTTTGAGGATAAAAACTTGGTTATAAAACTCAAGTCCAAAATTTTTTCCTTAAAGAAGTGTTTATCAAAATTTACCCATGGTAAGGAAAATTTTGATAAAATGTATTCCCAAATATGACCTTTAAGAAATAAATCCGGATTTGGTTATACCCATGCAAAACCAATTTTCAGTAACAATTATTTTGCTCCTCAAAGTGCCCCATTTTGTACTAAGTGTCAATGTGGTGGTCACTGGGCAAAGAATTGTTCCTTAAACAAAACCCAATCTCTAGGATTTCATAAAGCTTATTTCTCTAAGAAGATGTGGGTTCCTAAAATTTTATTGTCTGGAAATCTCGGATCCAAACAAGTTTGGATTCCGAAAGTCTAATTCTTTTGTTGATTTTAGGAAAATAAAGAGATTACCAATAGCAACACATGGTACATGGATAGTGGATGTTCCCGGGACATGATTGGTAACAAAAGCTATTTTGAAAAGATTATCAAAACGAAAGGAGGAAAGGTAACTTTCAGAGATAATGATAAGGGAGAGATTGTTGGTATTGGTAATATTGTTCTTCCAGGTAAAACCTTGATTTCAAATGTTCTTTTTGTTAAGGGTCTTAAGCACAACCTCATTAGCATAAGTCAGTTATGTGATGAAGGTTACCTTGTGAATTTTAGGAATGATTAGTGCTTAGTTCAAAATTCCAAGGAAGAGTTTATTCTCTCAGCCAATAGGAAAGAGAATTTTTACACCTTAAATTTAGAAGACCTCAGGAGCCAAGATTTACCTTGTATAAGTGCAATGGAAGATCATTCCTGGTTATGGAATAGAATACTAGGTCACTGTAACCTTAGGAACTTATGCAAACTCTCTAAGAAGAAACTAGTTAAGGATCTATCGGAGCTTAGATTTGATTCTTCTAAAGTTTTTGATCCTTGTCAATATGGAAAGAAACATAAATCTAGTTTTAAATCAGTCGGTGAAGTCTCAACAAATGATGCATTACAGTTAGTGCACATGGATATTTTTGGTCCAACACAAACTGGAAGTATTGGAGGCAAATAGTATGTGTTTTTTCTAGTTGATGATTACCCTAGATTTACTTGGGTTTATTTTCTAGAAAAGAAGTCTGAAGCTTTTTCTTATTTCAAAAGTTTTAGACCTCAAGTTAAAAATGAGAAAAATCTTCCATTGAAAACTTTTCATAGTGATCATGGAGGAGAATTTCAAAATTCTGATTTGGAAACTTTTTGTAGTAGAAAAGGTATTACTCACAATTTTTCAGCACCTAGAACTCCTCAACAGAATGGTGTAGTTGAAAGAAGAAATAGAATTCTTCAAGAGATAACTAAAACCATGTTGAGTGAATATTCTATAGCTAGACATTTCTGGGCTAAAGCTGTAAGTACTTCTTTTTATACTATAAATCGAGTTTTAATTAGACCTTTTCTTAATAAAACTCCTTATGAGTTATGGAATGGTAGAAAACCAAGATTATCCTACTTCAAGGTTTTTGGTTGCAAAGTATTAATTTTGAATACTAAAGATAACTTACATAAATTCGCACCAAAATCCGATGAAGGAATTTTCTTAGGTTATTCCACAACTTTTAAGGCTTATAGGGTTTTTAATAAAAATACTTGTACTGTTGAAGAAACAGTACATGTAAAATTTGATGAGTCTGATCCTTTTGTTTTTAAACCATCTCAATCCTCATCCTAGGATGTGTTTTCAAAAACTGATTATCAACCTTTGATAGAAGATCCTTCTGATAAGGAAAATGTTCAAGAAGATACCTCTGAAACATTTACCCCAGAAGGCTTTCTACCCTATGTTGATGAACAGGATTTTCAAAACCCAAATCAGGTGTTTCTTAAGAATCATCCTAGTGATAGTATCATTGGTGATGTAAATCAACCAGTAAGGACTAGAAGTTCCTTAAGAAATAAAGTAGAACATCTATCATTTGTTTCCCAATTAGAACCAAAAATAACTGATGAAGCTTTAGGTGATGATGATTGGATCAAAGCCATGCAAGATGAACTAAATGAATTTGAAAGGAATAAAGTCTGGACTTTGGTTGAAAGACCTAATGAAACTTCTGTTATTGGAGTAAAATGGGTCTTTAGAAACAAATGTGATGAAAATGGAGTCATAGTAATAAATAAATCTATAATTTTTGCTAAAGGCTATAATCAGCAAGAGGGAATAGACTATGAAGAAACCTATGCTCCAGTAGCTAGACTTGAATATATCTGTATTCTACTTGCCTTTGCAGCTTTCTTTAATTTCAAACTTTATCAAATGGATGTGAAATGTGATTTTCTTAACGGTTATGTTCAAGAGGAAGTTTTTGTTGAACAACCTCCTGGATTTGAAGATACAAAACATCTTGATCATGTTTTTAAACTTACCAAAGCTTTGTATGGTCTTAAACAAGCCCCACGATCTTGGTATGATAGACTCACTGGATTTTTTCTTCAAAATAACTATGTTAAGGGAAATGCAGATCCAACCCTTTTTATAAAGAAAGATAACAAAAATGTTTTGATTGTTCAAATTTATGTTGATGACATTATATTTGGTTCAACTCAGCAATCTTTAATCGACCCTTTTGCAAGTCTAATGAAATCTGAGTTTGAAATGAGTATGATGGGTGAGTTAAAATTTTTCCTTGGTTTTCAAATTTCTCAAAAACCAGAAGGAATCTATATATCTCAACATAATTATATTAAAGATCTTCTCAAAAAGTATGGTTATGACAACACTAAGAGTATAAGTACTCCCATTGGTACCTCAAACTCTTTAGATCTTGATGAAGCTATGAAACTAGTAGATCAAACATCTTTTAGAGGTATGATAGGAATTTTACTTTACTTAACAGCTAGTCGACCAGAATTAATGTTCTCAGTATGCTTATGTGCAAGATATCAATCCAATCCTAAGGAATCACACTTAAAGGCAGTAAAAAGAATTTTTCGCTACCTTAAGGGAACCATGGATTTAGGATTATTTTATACTTCTGGAAATGATTTTGTTCTAAAAAGCTTTTCTGATGCTGACTTTGGTGGATGTAGAATGGATAAAAAGAGTACATCCGGAACTTGTCATTTCTTAGGAGATTCATTAGTTTCTTGGTCCTACAAGAAGCAACATTCTGTAGCACTTTCCACTGCTGAAGTCGAATATGTATCAGATGGAAGTTGTTGTGCTCAAGTGTTGTGGATGCAACACACACTCACAGACTATGGCTTGAGTTTTTTTTAAAACTCAAATTTTGTGTGATAACACAAGTTCCATTTCCCTAAGTAAGAACCCTGCACATCACTCTCGTGAAAAACACATATATATTAGGCATCACTTTCTTAGGGATCACACACTAAAAGGAGATATCATTCTTCTGTTTATCGGAACGCAAGATCAACTTGCTGATATTTTCACAAAATCTTTGCCTTCTGATAGATTTGAATATATTAAACAAAAGTTAGGAATGATAACAGTTAGGTAATCATTCTTTATTAACTTCTTGTTGAACAATTCTCCTAACAGTAATAAACTACTTTTCATAGGGGGAGTACATTTGATTGTTAGAGTAACTAAATTTTTCAAAGTTAGTTTTCAATCTTTTCGGAACTAAAATTCTGGAATGGAAATTTCCAGAACTGAAATTTTCCAGAATGGATATTTTCGTATAGAAAACTTCTGGAATGGAAATTTTTGTTTTGAAAAACTTCCGGAATGGAAAATTTCGTATTGGTGTTTCCGTAACGAGATTTTTGTACCGAGACATTCATAATGATCTTTTCATATTCAAACTTTTGTAATGAATTTTTCATGCTAAAAATCTTGTAATGTTTTTTTTTCTTCTTTCTTTCGTTTTCTTTATTGAGTTTTTCATAGTGAGTTTTGCGAACTTTTTCTTTTCATAGAAATAAAGTTTTTTTGTAGTTAGTTTTTTTTCTTAAAAAAAAATATTACCCATTACGAATAATCCTCCTAAGCCAATCCTAAAGGTATGATTTCCTTACTCAAGTTTTCGTAATCATAATTTAATTGCTGATACTTTCTTATATTTTGTTTTCGGTTTACAAGTTTTCTTAAATTCTTGTTTTAATAAAAACCTCAAAAATATCGGATTCAAGTTTTCTTGGGAATTGGTTTTCAACCGTCAGATCTGATCTCAGTTCTTACAACCGTTCGATCAACTGAGGAAGGTGAACCATTATATCATTTCCTATATAAAGGGGACCCCAAATGGTAGTCCCACATCGGTTTTTCAAGCTCCAACGTCTCGAAGCTCTGCCTCTCTGTTTTTAAGTCCGTTCTGATCTTCAGCTTTCTCCATTCCGAACTTCTCAGAATTCTTCAGATCCGAATGTCTGTGGAAGCAGCCTCTCAAGACATTTCAACCACTAAGACGATTTCCAAGTGGTTAGTATATAGAGAAAGGTTGGTTCATCCTGATTTCTTCAAAAAGTATGATTCTCTTATATCCAAGAACATTAAGCTTAACGAATGGGAAGATGTTGTTGTGTCCAAGCCCGGAAATCAAGATGAAGTGTATTCGGAGTTTCTTGTAGAGTTCTATAAGACAGTTTCCTTCTTTAAGGAAGATGGCAGGGAGAAATTTTCGTTTAAGTCTTATGGAAAGACTTATAAGCTTTCTTATGTCAAGGCAGCTAGTTTGGTAGGGATGACCTATGAAGGAGAAGACGAGTTCATTTCTCATGTTTTTCCAGATTCAAAGGGAAGTTTCGACAAGGAAAAGTCTTTGGAGACTCTCGGACTGTCAGATGATAAGGCTCCAAAGATTTCTACTCTGTCTACAAATTTTCGGATTCTATAATTATGGGTACAAGGCCTTATCATACCGAGAAAGGGTGACAAAGACAGCTTGAAGAAAAGAGAGATCTACATTCTAGATTTTCTGATAAATCTGAGGAAGTTTAATTTGATGAAACACATTCTTATTACCATTGAGAATGTTAAAAAACGGAATCTGAGAGCTCAGATCATAATGTTTCCAGCAATCATCTCAAAGATAATAGTTCGGTGCCTTGAGTCCTTCAAGGAGGCTTGCAAATCTAAGCCAAGAGTTTGCAAAATTATGTTGGTGAGTGATGGTACCCTCAAAAGGATGGATGTAGCCTTCGACAAAAAGACTGGTCAGTTTGTTGATTTACCTACTCAAGAAGAAGCGGTTCTGAAAGTTAGTGAACTTGAATCCTCTAATCCAGTGAGGAAGAGAAAGTTGAAAGAAGTTGAAGGTGAAGCAGAGAATCCCAAATCTAAGGAAGTTCATTTCGCACCTCCAAAAACGAAGAAGAAGAAATCTTACCCTGATGAGGTAGTTGCTAAGTGGAGGGAAATCAAAGAGAAAAGAGTGCAAGGGGAGCCTCGGTTTTGCTTGGATCCTAAGGAGGCTAAGGCCTTGAAGGAGAAAACAATGGATGAGCTAGAAAAACAAGTGAAAGGAAAGAAGATCAAGAAGATGATGTCTGAAGCTGAGGTGGTTCAGACTTTATTAAAGTTTACTGAGATGGCCTCCAGAAACATTCCTGTTCCGAGATCTTTTTCTTTGGAATCTCTACCTGAGACTCCAGGAAGAAACTTTGTCGCTCCGGAAGAGGCAGTTGCTAAGCCTGTTGAGGAAGTTGAGCAAATTTAGCAAGTGGAAGAGGAAGAAGCAGTTGCTGAAGGTAGTGGTGAATCCAGAGATATTTTGAATCAAGTAGATGATTATAAGGGGACACCTTCGGAACATCTGTCACTCCAAACTTCAGAAGCTGAATCATCTAAGTTAGTCACTCCAGGGAAGGATAAGGAGGAAGGAGAACAAGAAGTAGCCTATCATGCAGAGGAAGAAAAACTTCTACATGATGTTGCTCAAATGGAGAACCTAGAGGATGGCGCTCAAAAAGTTGCTGATGATGAAGACAATGTTGTTCAAGTTTCTGATAGTGAACAGAAGACTCCGGAACAACAATCCATTCCGAAAAAGGACAAGGGAAAGCAACTTTTTGTTGATACCCTGAGCTCAGTGGTTGTAAAGAGAAGGGAAGTTAGTGATTCTTCTAAGAAGAAGGATGAGGATTTTGAATAAGAAAATTCTCCAAGAAAAGTCTCAGATTCAGAGTCCTCTTCATTGGGGCATGACTTTGTTGTTCAGTCATTAAAGAAGTTGGTGGGTACTATTCCGACTTTCTCAAGTATTGATTCAAGATGCCAGATGCTCCAACATGCTTTGAATCAGAAAACAGACTCTGTATCCATGGTTATGGATAAATGTGTTGAGATTGAGGCTCAGTTCAAAACTTTCTTTGTTGGCTATGAAGCCCACAAATGGTCTTGCAAGAGAATGACTAGTTGGTCGAGGAAAACTGTAGAAGAGATGAGGCTCTTTTATGAATTCCAAGATAATGTTAAGGATGCTTTTGAGACAAAAGATAGGAAGATAAATGAAATTACTTCTTCCTTTGAAGAAAAGTTGACAGATGAAAAGAATTTCCGGATTCAAGAAGTCAGAGATCTGAATGGGAAGCTGAATTCTGTTGCTCAAAACTGGAAGTATGAAAGGGATCATCAGATTGAGTTTGAAGAGAAGTTGTTAAAGAAAGAACAAATCTTGAAAGCTCAGGAAGAAAAGCTTCAAGCTCAGGAAGAAAAGATTGAAGCTCAAAATGCAATAATAGTTGTGTTATAGAAGCAAGCCGAGGAAGATCATAAAGACTTGAAGAAGATAAAGACTATTCTTAAGGGTCTCATGGCGAATGAAAAAGATCCAAAATAGACAAATCTGATCTTTTGTTGTATTTTAACTTCCTTGTTGTTGAATTTTCAAACTTAATGAAAATTGTGCTTGCTCATCTCTTTTGTTGTTGTTACTAATTTTTCAGGCACTTTATTATATTTTCCATTCCCTTGAATTCTTTTTGAAAATCGCAAAGGGGGAGAATGAAAAGAACCCTAATAAAGGTGGAAAAGGAAAAAGAATCTGAACAAAGGGTGAGAAAGAAAAAGAACTCTAATAGAGTTTATCTAAGGGGGAGTTTTTCATTTAGAAGACTTTCTTATTCTTAATGAAATTACATTTCAGAAATCTAGAATACGATCCTTAGAATTTAAAAGACTAAGGGGGAGTTATTCGTATTCATCAACATCCATAAGCAAAGGGAGATAAGCCTTAATGTTTTCTTTCTACTTAGTCTTTCTTTTTCGTAAGGATGTTTGTGCTTTCCAAAAAGGGGGAGATTGTTGAGTCAATAAGGGTTTCCTTATGACTTTTCCATTCCTTCTTGTTTTGAAAATCACAAAAACCTTATCTTTAAGGAAAATTGATTTTATAAGGAAAATTGATTTTATAAGGAAAATTGCTTTTATAAGGAAAACCGCTTTTATAAGGAAAATCGCTTTTATAAGGAAAATTGCTTTTATAAGGAAAATCGCTTTTATAAGGAAAATTATTCTTATCATATTTTTATTATCCATATCCATATTTTTCTTAAGTATAATAATTGGATTCATTTCTATATTCTCAGAATTGTTTGAAACTTTGATATAAAGCATTCTGTTTTAGACTCCGAATTCTGGATGAGAACTGTAATGAAGTTTTACTCCGAATTCCAGATCAGAACTGTAATGAAGTTTCATTCTGAATTCTGGATACGAACTCTGATAAGGTTCTACTCCGAATTCTGGATACAAACTCTGATAAAGTTCTACTCTGAATTCTGGATACGAATTCTCATTACGAATTCTGGATACGAATTCTCATGAAATTCGACATCAAAATCTAATGACGAATCCTGATTAAGAATTCTCATTACGAATTCTAATGACGAATTCTCATTCCAAATTCTCATTCCGAATTCACCTATTAAACAGAATCTGATCATCATTTTTTTATACACTCCGAATTTATTTAGACTCCAAATATTATTGGTTAGGATTCAAACTTTCATTTTTCTTACACTTTTATAATTTGTCAACTCTTCGAATTTTTGTTTACACTCTGAACCTTCACTCCGAACTTTTGAGTTAGACTTAAAATGATGTCGTACATTCTGTTACACTTGTTTTGTTATAAAACGATGTCGTCTATTTTGTTATAAACTAACTGTTGGTTAAGTTACAGATGTACAGGTCCCTCCGATTTTTAAGGAAAATATGACTGTTGGAAAGGAGGCCGACCTTGCTTATAAATAGGAGCTCATTTGAAAGAGCTCAATATAACTTCTTTAACATTGTTCACACATGCTGTTGAAGTGATTTATAGAGAGAGAGGCTCTTATTAACTCTCAAAGCTTCGTGCGACTCCGAATGTTGGTGATTACATTCGAGGAGTTCCGGGGATAGGAAGACAGAGGTGCCGACTACCTTGAAGTTCGATGGCTTCCTTGATGAGGAAGACAGAGGTTGCCAACAACCTTGAAGTTGAGGGTTTGAGGGGATATCAAGATAGAGATTCCGATCTTCGTATCGAGGGCTTACCCTGGTGTGGGTAAGACAGACTTTCTTGAAATTATAAATCAAGGGACCTTTATCCAAGGTTGTTGGATACCCTTCTCTTTGGGTTAAAAGACTTATATCTTGATACTTGTAGTTTTACTACTTGTTTGTTTCTGCTGCATTTTGTATTATAAGGAAAGTATAACTTTCTTATACTTCCTTACTTGTACTCTGTTCCATTTAGATTCTATACGCTTTAAGGTAGAATATCATATTGTAATCTTTAGTTAAGTTTCAATTTCCGGATCCATATTTCCATAACCTACTTTCAGAATATCTTTCCAGTTTTAAGCAAGTACATAGAACTTGAAGTTGATAACTTCATTCCTTATTCCAATCTTTCAATTGGTGTTAGAGGTGTTATGAATTTTCTTAGTTTAACTTTGTTAAACTTAGCTCTTTCCTTTGTTAAAGGAAACTTAGTTATCCGTAACCAACTTTAAAGGTTCCAAAGAAATTTTTAAAGTGTACAATTCACACCCCCTCTTGTATATTGAGCATCTACATCATTATTTCGATCCTAAAACTACTATTATCACTACTACTACTAATGCTGTTATTATTATTATCATCACATGCAAATGAAGATGCACGTGCATTATTATTTATTAATTATTACCTTGCATGTGCAAATGCAATGCACTTGTATTATTCTTTTATTATTAGTATTATTATCAAAGTTATTATTATTATTATTATTATTACTATTATCATTATCATTATTATTATCATTATCACATGCAAATCCACATGCATATGTGTTGTTATTTATTATTTTTTACCATGCACGTGCATGCGTTATTATTATTATTATTACAATTATTATTATTAATATTATTATCAAATGTAAATGCACATGCACATGCATGTGCGTTCTTATTTACTATTACTTATTTATTATTTACTACTATGCATGTGCACATGAAATGCACTTGCGTTATTCTATTATTAGTATTATTATTGTTGTTGTTGTTGTTGTTTGTATCATCAAATACAAATGCACATGCACATGCGTTGTTATTTATTATTTTTACCATGCACGTGCATGCGTCATTATCATTATCATTACATGTAAATGCACATACACATGTGTTATTATATATTCTTTATTACCATGAACATGAAAATGCAACGCACTTGCGTTATTCAATTATCACATGTGTTATTATTATTTATTCTCATGCACGTGCACAAGCAATGCACTTGTGTTATTCTATTATCACATGTGTTATTATTTATTATTCATTATCATTCACATGAAAATGCACATTCACATGGACTTTGTTATTATTTATTGTTTATTACCATGAACATGCACATGCAAATGCACATGAACATGTACTTGGATGTGTGTTATTATTTATTATTTATTATCATTCACATGCATATGCACATACACATGCAATTCACATGCGTTATTATTTATTATCATTCACATGAAAATGCGCATGCATATGCACTTGCACGTGCGTTATGATTTATTATTAAAAAAATGCACATGCATGTGCATTATTACTAATACTATTATTAGAGGTATTTTTAGGGTTTACTATCATTTTTTAGGATTTTTAGGTGCTATTAACATTTATTATGGTTTTTTAGGGTTTTAGGATTTTTAATGGTATATTAGCATTTTTTAGGGTTTGGTGAGGGTTATTAGGATTTTATTTGGGTTTATTATGGGGTATCAACGTTTATTAGGGTTTATATGGTATTTTTAGGGTTTTATTAGGATTTAGTTGCGTTTATTAGGGTATATTATGGTATATTTGGGTATGTTTAGGATTTATTAGGGTTTATTATGGTTCATTATGGTTTATTAATTTTTAAGAGAGTATATTAGGGTTTTTAGTGTTTAATAGTGTTTATTCAGGTTTATTAGCACTTTTAAGATTTGTTAGGTTTTATTATCATTTATTAGGGGTTTTAGGTCTTTTTAATGGTATATTTGCATTTTTTATGGTTTAGTGGGGTTTATTATTGTGTGTTAAGGTTTATTAGGGTTGAGTAGGTATTTTTAGGGTTTTATTAGGGTTGAGTCGGTATATTTAAGGTTTTATTAGGGTTTATTAGGGCTGAGTGTGGTTTATTTGGGTTTGTTATGGATTTTTAGGGTTTACTAGTGTTTGTTAGTGTTTTTATTAGGGTATATGAGTGTTTTTTTGTTAATATATATGAGGGGTTGTTGTGACTTTTTAGGTTTTATTAGCATGTTTTTACTGTTTGTGAGCATTTTAATGGTTCATTAGCTTCTATTTGAATTTATTATGGTTTATTAGGGTTTCTAGGGCTTTTTAATGGTGTGTTTGGATTTTTTTAATTGGGGTTTAGTTGGGTTTTATTATGTTTTGTTATGGTGTGTAAAGGTTTATTAGGGTTGAGAAGGTATTTTAGGGTTTTATTATGGTTTTATTAGGCTTTATTTGTATTTATTAGGGTTTATTAGGAATTTTTAGGGTATATTAGGGTTTGTTTGGGATTTATTAGGGTTTATTAGGGTTTATTTTATTTATTAGGGCTTAGTAATGTGTATTTGAGTTTATTACGATTTATTAGGGTTTATGATGCTTTGTTAGGGTTTATTGCAGTTTATTAGGGGTTTTTTATAGTGTGTTTCAGTTTATTACGATTTATTTGGCGTTGTTAGGGTTTGTTACGATTTATTTGGGGTTGTTAGGGTTTGTTACGATTTATTTTGGGGTTATTAGGGTTTGTTAGGGTTTATTAGTGGGTTATAGGGTTTTGTAGGCTATTATTTGGAGGTTTATGTAGCGTTTTGTCTGGTTTATTAGGGTTTTTAGTGATTATTAGGGTTTATTATGGTTTAATAGTTTTTTATTGTATATTATGGGTTTTAGGGCTTTTGTAGTGTTTATTAAGTTCTAATAGAGTTTTTCAGGGTTTATTACAGGTTATTACGATTTATTATTGTTTATTATAATTTTTAGGGTTTAATAGTGGGTTTTATGGGTTGTTAGGGTTTATTAGTGGTTATTAGGGGTTATTAGTGGTTGTTAGGGTTTTTTAGGCTTTGTTAGGGTTTTTAGGGTTTTTTACGGTTTGTTTCAATTGTTTGGGGTTTTATGCAGTTTTTTGGGTTTTATGGGTGTGTTTGGATTTTTTATACTTTGTTAGGGTTATTTTAGCGTTTTTTCAGGTTTTGTTGCATTTTTTGGGTTTTGAATCATTTTTTGGTTTTGTATCAATTGATAGGGTTTATGTAGCATTGTTAATGGCTTTAGTCGGGATACCCAGATTTGTGGGTTTTGGGTGTGTGTGTCTGTGTGTGTGTGTTGAATATATGTATGTATTTATTTATTTATAAACACACATAAAAAAAATATTTTATGAATGTATTTAAAACTAATATTATAAATATATATTAATATAAAATAAATATACGGATAAAAAACATATTATTAAAAATATATATTAATATAGGAATGAATATATATATACTAATATATGAATAAATATATATGTATTAATATAACTAAATATATTTATACTAATATGAATCTATATTAATATACGAATAAATATAACTATATATATAAATAAATAGATATGTCATTAAATAAAGAAAAAAATGAAACGGTTTAGTGGTAAAGGTTCAGGCACGGAAGGGGGGAGGTCACGGGTTCGGGTTCGGGTGGAAGCATAGAGGTGCACGCATGTGGGGGATGCGCGGGGAGGGAAGCGCACGGGAGGGATTGAGGGGGGTCTGCCTAGCACTGATAGGGGGGGTCAAGTGCTGTTAAAAGCTCCCCCCCCCCCGCATTATATAAATATTTTTTTTATTTTTTTTTATTTTTTTTCTTTTATCTCCACTTTTTAGAAGCACTGATAAAAGTCCCCTTTTATCAGTGCTAAAAAAAGCGCAGATAAAGGGGTCTTTTATCAGCGCTTTTTTTTAGAAATGATAAAAGGTGCCTTTATCAGTGCTTTTTTAAGTGCTGATAAAAGGGACCCCCCCCCCTATATCCTCGTCTCGATTAAAAAATGCTTTGTTTATCGCTGTTAATGCACTTTTCTAGCACTGATAAAGGTCATTTTTGTAGTAGTGTGCACATGTAATGCACTTGCGTTATTCTATTATCCCATGTGTTATTATTTATTATTTATTATCATTGACATTCAAATGCTCATTCATGTGGACTTGGTTATTATTTATTTTTTAATAGCATGCACATGCACATGCACTTTTATGTGTGTTATGATTTATTATTTATTATCATTCAAATGCACATGCACATACACATGCAATTCCCATGCGTTATTATTTATTATTTATTATCATTCACATGAAAATTCGTAGGCATATGCACATGCATGTGTGTTATTATTCATTATTTAAACCATGCACATGCATATGCACATGAACATGCATTATTACTATTATTATTAGAAGCATTTTTAGGGTTTACTAGCATTTTTTAGAGTTTTTAGGTGATATTAACATTTATTATGGTTTGTTAGGGTTTTAGTGTTTTTAAATGGTATATTAGCATTTTTAGGGTTTGGTTGGGGTTATTAAGATTTTATTAGGGTTTATTATTATTTGTAAAGGTTTATTAGGGTTTATTAGGTATTTTTAGGGTTTTATTAGGATTGAGTTGTGTTTATTAGGGTATATTACGGTATATTATGGTATATTTGGGTATGTTTAGGATTTATTAGGGTTTATTATGGTTCATTATGGTTTATTAATTTTTAAGAGGGTGTATTAATGATTTTCAGGGTTTAGTAGTGTCTATTAGTGTTTATTAGCGGTTTTAAACTTTGTTAGGTTTTATTAGCTTTTATTAAGTGTTTTAGGGATTTTTAATGGTATATTTGTTTTTTAGGGTTTAGTGGGGGTTTATTAGGGTTTAGTAGTGTTTATTAGGGTTTGTTAGGGATTTTTAGGGTTCACTAGGGTTTGTTACTTTTTTTATTAGGGTATCTGAGTGTTTTTTAGTTTTTGTTAATATATATGAGCGGTTTTTAGGACTTTTTTTGTTTTATTAGTGTGTTTTTAGTGTTTGTGGGCATTTTTTGTGGTTTATTATTTTTTATTAGAATTTATTATGGTTTATTAGGTTTTATAGGGCCTTTTAATGGTTTATTTGCATTTTTTTTGTTTATTGGGGTTTAGTTGAGTTTTATTAGGTTTTATTATGGTGTGTCAAGGTTTATTAGGGTTGAGAAGGTATTATTAGGGTTTTATTATGGTTTTATTTGGGTTTATTAGTTTTTATTAAGGTTTATTAGGGATTTTTAGGGTTTATTAGGGTTTTTTAGGGGTTTATTAGTTTTTTTTGTTTCACTTGGTTATATTAGTGTTTGTTAGGTCTTTTTTGATAATATATGTAACACCCCGAGATTTTATGAAAAATATTCTTTTTAATTTCATTAATGTCTTGTGTTGTACGTTACACCAAAAGGAGCTTGCGCAATACAAATCCTTGACTTAGCTTTCATTACACGCAATCGCGACCTTCCTCGATAGCGTGTGTAGTACGCAATAACGAGTTTCATTAAACAACAATATGCTATTAAAATATTATTAAAACTAGGTGTTATGAATAGTAATAACCACTTTTTGAAATTTTGTAAATTGTATTTTTCAAAATGGACTTCATTTTTGGATTTGGAATATCGAAATTAGCTTAGGGTGAAAGTTTGGTACTTTTCGGATAACTTTCATTTTCCGATGAATAGTGAAAATTACTAAATTTTAATTAAAAACAACCTTTTTAATCGAAATAATTAATAGTGATAAATTATTATTTTGAGTGGTTTTAAAGTATATTTAGAATATATTTTTACAATTTAATACAATGTTGGTCATTGGATGTAATTTCACATTTAAACCAGACATAAATAAGTGTCAATCTTTTGATATTTATTATCTCTTAAGAACACGCTATTTGTTTTGACGACGGGAATTAATTTTTAAATTAAGTAATGCAACTGATATGTTTTGAATTTGGTAAAATAGACATCATATTTGAGTTCATAATATCAAATATAGCTTAGGCCTAATTTTTGGTATTTTTCTGGAAACTTTCATTTTTTTATGAATAGTGAAACCACTAAGTGGTAGTTAAAAAAATGAATTTTTCATAAAACTTAATTTTACCGCTTCTGTGAGTGGAATTTCAAAAATCCGAGAGACACGGTTGATGTCAGTAAGTAAAATTTGGTTCAATGAGGTGAAAATAATTTTTGGTGAATAGTAACTTTTTACTTTTATTTACCACGGTTAAAAGTAAATAGGGTAATTAAGGGTAAAAATGATATTATTATTACCCTAACACATGTCCTAATTCTATTGGATAAGTGTAATTTAACCAAAAACAACCTTAGGAATAAAATATGACCATTTAGGCCCACTTGGATTATATTAGGACATTTATTATTAATTTATTTAAAGAAGGGTTAAAATAGTTAAAATCAAAGTTTAATAAGTAAATCATTTTTAAAATAGGGTTATACAAAAGATAAATTCAACTATAAATATTCATTAGAAATATAAAAAGATTTCCTACATAATGATATTTTATTTGTAATTTTTAGACTTTAAATAATTTAATTTATTTATGACACAATGATGATTCAGTAATTATCTTATTAATGAAATATTAACATAATTGATGTTATAAATATCCAAATAAATGTAATTTGAGACTTTTAATGAATTCCAAAAATTTTATATGTTAATATGACATGTTAGTGTTGATTTAATTTACTGTTTTAGAACTAATAATTCTGTTATGATTTTCACAAAAATCAATTACCAAATAGTGTCAAAATTGACATAAAATAGTTTTTAAAACAAATATTATATTATGAATTGTTATTATATTCCTAAAAATCTAAGGTTCGGAAAAATGACTTAGATAAGGATATATATATTAATAATAAACAACTTGGGGTTCGTTTGGCTTGTTATAGTAAGTTTATTAAACTTATTGTGTAAGAACACAAAAAGACACGGTAAAAGTAAAATTATCTAACTTAAAGTTAAATATAAATGATAAGGTTAAAATAGGAACCTAAACTTGTCTAAATTCTATTGGATGAGAGGATTTCGACCCATCCCCACCTTATCATCGAAATAAATCAATTTGAAGCTATTTAAAACCGAATATGACTTTATAATAAAATAATATTTTTAGTTTTTCCAAAGGTGCCCCTCTCCTCCCTTATAAAAGGGCACCTCCTCCCTCTCTTCCTCACACCACTTTGAGCCTTCATGCTCGGCCAAACCCTAAAAAATTATCTTCTCCACTTCCATAGAAACATCCTAGAGGATCTGGTCTTCTTTAAAGACCAATTTTAGTTCCCTAAGAGGAGGTCTCAAAGAGGCGCTTTAAAGAAGAGGTAATGTATGTTACCAATTCTTTCAACTTTATTTCTTCTTACACTTATTCTTATTAGGTTGTTTCATTATTAAGTAATAACATAAGTATCACTAATATACTGATATGTTATTATAAGTATGAAACAACCCTATTTCACCATGTATCCATCCTATGGAAAATAAAATCACCACGCGTGCGTACGTACGGAATACCGTCTCCACGCCGTGGTGTAATTTATTTTCCAGCACCACCTTACTTGGATGGGTATAATGGTGTAAATAATAACTATATATGATTATTGTAAAGTGATATTTATTCTGTAATAGTATACATACACTCCAATAAAATTCCATGATCATGGGAACAATATCATCGCTCTTGCGTACGTACAGAATACCGTCTCCACGACGCGATGAGATTCATTCTCCATGTTAACCATTAAAGAATGATTATAAAGTATATATAAGTAATAATAATGAAATATATGACATTATAAATCTAATGTATTTATGTATATATATATGTATGTCATCTACTTAATTCCACTCAACTCAATAAGGAAACGAAAACAGCGTTCATGCGTACGTACGGCCTACCGTCTCCATGAACGGTGTATTTCTTTCCATTTATTGATCTATTATATATATGTATATTCTTAATATATATTATATATAAATCATGTTTTATATTCTGGAATTAAGTAATCATGATCTAAGTAATCATATTAATAATTACAAGTCAAAACACGGACGACAAATGAAACGATTTTACCCAAAATGCTCTTTAACATGGAATTTACAAAAGAACGGGTAAAATAAAGTCATAAGTGAACCATATATGATATCATAACAATGAGTATGATTCTGGAATAAGTCAATGACACTATTTAAATCATTATACAGGAGTTTCAGACACTTACGGAGCAAATCGGACCTATGGTAAGAGAAATATCACAATCTCATTTTTATCCGAGATTGTTTATACTTCGGTATTTACTGGGGTGTATTTTATCATAAAAATCCATGTTTACTCAATATGTAATATTATTTCCATCCACCTAAAATTGTTTAAATCCAATTTTACCCTTCGGTGAGTTTTTAGTAAAAGATATGAAAGGAATCTTTTGTCGTTTTTTGTACGATGTACTTTTTGACTTTTCCGAAAAAAGTACGAGAAGAATGTTTTTTTAACTTATATGGCATGAATAGATTTTTAAAACATTATTTCCAAGAAGATTCCTTTACAAGTTTTCAAGTTTATTTTTAATCAACTTCTTTTAGTTTAAAATTGTATGACATGTTAAGAAAGGAAAATGTTTTTGAAGTAGAAAGGATATTTTCCTCAAGAATGGAGTTCAAGTGTTTTATCAGAATTATTTTCCATCTAAGATAATAAAGGGTTCTGTTTCTATCCCTATTATTACATTGATTTGATTATGTTGTGATGAAATTATTTTTATGAATTCCTTTATCTTATATGAATTGTTTTATGATGTCATGATGTTTAAGAATCCCATTTTTATTACATGGGTTATGCTATGATGTATGGTTTATGATTTTGTGGCACACATAAGAATGGTATCATTATGAGATGGGTGGGACCTATATCTCCCTCCAATGCGTTGGGTATAGATTTTATATCTCATGATATAGACATGGCTGGAACGGCAGGTTAAACCGGTTCAGTGAAATAGGACTGAAACGAGGAGTGAACTCAGTTCAAAAATGGATTTTGTCCACTAAGATAGTCTTGGAAATGAGTCTTGACTAATAAGAAATGATTCTCTATGATTATGTGTGTATGCCACAAAGTTTCATGTTTTAAGCGATGATTATTGGGATTACATTTCACTACTATGATTTATCCCATGTTATGATATTATGATCTCTTTTGCAGGTTAAGATTTCCAAAATGTTATGTTCTTATGAATATGATGTGATTGATATTTCTTTTGTTTACCCTTACTGAGCATTTGAGCTCACACTTTTATGTTTTCTTTTCCCCAGGATATAAAGAATGGTTTTAGGTAAAAAAAAGGAAGATCTTTATGGGAGATGTTGAAGATATTTCACCCGGATTAGAATATTATATTCCAAGTTTCCAAAGACACTAAACTATTACGGTCCTTGTGTGTGTGTTTTTGTTATTTACTAAGTATTTCGCAAAAGTAATGTAATGTCCATGTACATCAAGCTTCGGGTCTCTACAATATAGCATGTTTTTATTGTTTGTGAGAATTTTGTTTTTGTTTGTGAGCATTTTTAGGGTTTATTAGGTTATATTAGAGTTTATTATGCTTTATTAGGCTTTCTAGGGATTTTTAAGTTATATTAGCATTTTTTGTCTTTATTAGGTTATATTAATGTTTTTAGGTCTTTTTAGGTAATATAGTGCGTTTTTATTGTTTTTGATCATTTTTTATTGTTTGTGAGTATTTTTAGGGTTTATTAGGTTATATTAGAGTTTATCAGGGTTTCTAGGGATTTTTTAAGGCATACTAGCATTTTTTTTCTTTATTAGGGTTTTCTAATTTTTTATTAGGGGTTATTATGGTGTGTTAAGGTTTGTTAGGGTTCATTAGGGTTTATTTGGCTTTATTTATGGTTTATTAGGGCGTTTTAGGGTTTTTTTGGGGTTTATTAGGGTTTATTTGTGTTTATTACTATCTATTAGGGTTGGTTAGGGTTGTTTAGGTTTTCTTAACGTGTTTTTAGGGTTTATTAGGTTTTATTATCATTTATTAGGGTTTATTAGGTATTTTTGGGGTTTTATTAGGGTTGAGTAGGGTTTCATAGGGTTTTTAGGGATTATAAAGAGTTTTTAGGGATTGTCCGAGTTTATTAGAGGTTTATTAGGGGTTTACTAGGGTTTAATTTTTTATATTATGGTATATTAGGGTTTAATATTTTTGAGGGCTTTGAAGCATCTTTAGGGTTTTTGTAGCATTTTTAGGGTTTGTGCAGCATTGTTAGAGTTTATGTAGCATTTTTAGTGTTTATGTAGCATTTTTAGGGTTTATTTAGCAGTTTTAGGTTTTATGTATCATTTTTAGGGTTTATGTAACATTTTTACGGTTTATGTAGCGTGTTTATGGTTTAGGTTTGATGTAGCATTTTTTAGATTTTATATTGCATTTTTTGGGTTTATGTAGCTTTTTTAGGGGTGATTTAGTGTTTTTCTTGCATTTTTTAGGGTTTATGTAATGTTTTTGTGGTTCATGTAGTGTTTTTAGGGTTTATATTGTGTTTTTAGGTTTTATGTAGCATTTTTAATGTTTATGTGGTGTTTTTAAGGGTTTATGTCATGTTTTTAAGAGTTTATGTTATAGTTATAGGGATTATGTTACAGTTCTAGGGTTTATGTAGTCCTTTTAGTGTTTAGGTAGCATTTTTTGGGTTTATGTTGCGTTTTTTTATGTTGTGTTTTTAGTGTTTTTGTTGCATTTTTAGGGTTTATGTTACGTTTTTAGGGTTTATGTATCTATTTGAAGTCTTTTTTAGGGTTTTAATGGTTGTTTATGGTTTGTAGTGTTTTTTAGGGGTTTTAATGGTTGTTAATGGGTGTTTATGGTTTTTTATGGTATGTCATGGCTTTTTAATAGTTTTTGGTGGGTTTTATGGGTTTATTTGTTTATTTGTTTTTTTGGTATTGATAGGGGTTGTTAAGGGTTTTTAGTGTGTTTTGGGGTTTGTTTGGGTATTGTAGTAGTTTTTAGGGTTTATATAATGTGTTTTAGCATTTTTGGGGTTCTTTACGGTTTTTTGTGTTTTTTAGAGTTTAATAGGGTTCTTTAGGGTTAATTTGGGTTCTTTAGGGTTTATTAGTGTTCTTTAGGATTTGTTACAGTTTATTAGCATTTTTTATTGTATATTAGGATTTTATTGGGCTTTTTGTAGTCATTAATAGATTTTTCTAGGGTTTATCAACCTTTTAAGGGATATTTAGGATTTATTAGGGTTTATTTTATTTATTAGGTTTTAGTAATGTAAATTTGGGTTTATTATGATTTGTTAGGGTTTATTAGGGGTTTGTTATGGTTTTATTCAGTCTTTTATGATTTATTTGATGTTTTTTGGATTTGTTACGATTTATTTGGGGTTGTTAGGGTTTTGTAAGATTTAATTTGGGGTTATTAGGGTTTTTTAGGGTCTATTAGCGGGTTGTAGGGTTTTGTAGGCTATTATTTGGATAATTTTTAGAGTTTTGTCGGGTTTGTTAGGGTTTTTAGTGATTATTATGGTTCATTATGGTTTAATAGTGTTTTTTGTTGTATATTAGGGGTTTTAGGGCTTTTGTAGCATTTATTAGGGTCTAATAGAGTTTGTTAGAGTTTATTACTGGTTATTATGAATTATTAGTGTTTATTAGGGGTTTTAGGGTTTAATTGATGGTTTTATGGGTTATTAGGGTTTATTAGTGGTTTTTAGGGGTTATTAGTGGTTGTTAGGGTTTGTTAGGTTTTGATAGGGTTTTTGGGTTTGTTACGGTTGGTTTGAGTTATTGGGGGTTTTATGCGTTTTTTTGGGTTTTATGGGTGTGTTTGAATATTTTATGGTCTGTTAGGGTTATTTGAGCATTTTTTGGGGTTTTGTTGCTTTTTTGGGGTTTTGAATCATTTTTTGGGTTTTGTAGCAATTGATAGGCTTTATGTAGCATTGTTAGTGGCTTTTTTGATTCTTTAGTGTTCTTTAGGGTTTTTAGGATTTTCAGGGTTCTTTAGGGTGTATTAGGGTTTCTTTTGAGATTTTTAGGGTTTTCTAGGGGGTTTTTAGTTTTTTTAAGGGTTTCATAGGGTTGGTTAGCGTTTTTTAGGCATTTGTAGGCTTTTAGGGTTTTTAGCATTTTTAGTAGTTTTTAAGTTTTTTAGAGTTTTTTGAAGTCGTTTTGAGGTTTTTTTAGGGTTTTTTCAGTTTTTTTAGTTTTTTAAGGGTTTTAGGGTTCTTAGGGTTTTTTAGGATTTTTTAGGGTTTTTTGGGTTTTAGGGTTTTTTTAGGGTTTTAGGGGGTTTTTTGGGTTTTTTTGGTTTTTTACGGTTTTGTTAGGTTTTTCCAAGTTAGTTAGGTTTTTTTATGAATATTAGCATTTTGAATGGTTTAATATAATTTTTGTTGTATATTTGGGGTTTTAGGTATTTTATAGCTTTTATTGGGGCCTAATAGGGTTTTTATGGTTTATTATAATTTATTAGTGTTTATTAGGGTTTAGTAGTGGGATTAAGGGTTTATTATGGTTTATTATTGTTTATTATTGGTTGGTAGGGTTTGTTATGATTTATTAGTTCTTATTAGAGTGATTTTGGGTGTCTAAGGGTTTGTTAGGGTTTCTAAGGGTGTGTTAGGGTTTCTAAGGGTGGGTAAGGTTTTTTATGGGTGGGTTAGGTTTCTAAGGGTGTGATATGGTTTCTAAGGGTTTCTAAGGTTGTGTTAGGGTTTATATGGGTGTGTTGGGGTTTCTAAGGGTGTTCTAGGGTTTATAAGGGTGTGTTAGGTTTTCTAAGTGTGTGTTAGGGTTTCTAAGTGTGTGTTAGTGTTTCTTAGGTTTTCTTAAGGTTTTGTTAGGGTTTTTTGGGTTTCTGGGGTTATGTTAGGGTTTCTTATGGTTTCTTAGAGTTTTTTGGGTTTTATCAGATTTTTTGTGTTTTTTGGGGTTTATTAGTGATTCTTAGGGTTAGTTAGGGCTAGTTAGGGTTTTTAGGGTTTGTTATGTTTTTTAGCATTTTTGGGGGTTTGTTAGGGTTTTTAGGGTTTGTTAGGGTTTGTTAGGGGTTGTTAGTATTTGTTAGGGTTTGTTAGGGTTTGTTAGAGTTTTGTGTGTTTTGTAATGGTTTTTAGTGTTTATGGGGTTATTCATGGTTTGTTAGGGTTATTTAGTTGTTCATGGTTGTCACAGATGTGTAGAGCTAGTCACAAGCTTCAATTTGATATGTGGTAGAGGTGAAACAGACACCAAGAGCAGAAGTTATAGTCATTTTAAGGACTTAAGGACCTTTTGGGTCTTTAATAACGTGATAAGGTGTTCTTATTGGTCACAGATGTGTATATCTAGTCGAAAGCTTCGATTTGATATATGGTAGAAGCAAAACGGACTCCCGGAGTAGAAGTTATGGTCTTTTGGAGGGTTTAAGTACCTTTTGGGATTTCAATGATGTGAGAAGGTGATTAAGTGGATATAAGAGTGTAGTTATAGTCTCAAGCTTCGATTTTATTTGTGGTAGAGGCAAAACAGACATCCATAGAAGATGTTATTGCAAAACAGACACCAGAAGCAAATCTTTTGACTATCCAAAGAGATTTTGGATCTTTTTGTGGGTTGAAGAATGTCAGAAAGGGTTCCAGTGGTTACCAGAGTGTGTATCTTTTCACAATATTCGATTTTATATGTGGTAGAGTCAAAATAAACACACGTAGCATAAGTTATTGTCAATTTAAATTGAGCAACCCTCCTAACTCCTAAAAACCTAGGAAACCCGCAACTCACTAAAATAGGCATAACTTCTCCTTCGGTTGTCCACTTGAGCTCTACCACATATCAAATTCAAGGAAACGAAGAGATCTATGTAGAATGCTAACTTGAACAATGTTCAAGTCATGTTTTCAACCCTAAAATCCCAAAAAACCAATCAAAAGGCCTCCAAAACTCCATTTCCATGTCCGGGTCCATGTCAATTTTTTTTAAACGGTCATAACTTCAGATCTGTGTTTTTGTTCTGCCTTCGGCACCTATTTTTAATGTAGTTCATTCCATGAGATTTAGTTTTACTATTCACGGAGCGTAAATGGTCATTTTAAGAAGAACTTATGCCTTTTTTAATGACTGTGATTAGTTAGGTTTTTTGAGGCACCATTTCTAGCACTTTTGTCCTGTCTGATGTTTTTTCAAACAACTATAACTTATTATTACTATTACTATTATTATTATTATTATTATTATTATTATTATTATTATTATTATTATCTTGTAATGAAAATGAACATGCACATGCACATGCATTATTATTATATTTTTATTACCATGAACATGACATGAAATGCACACACGTTATTTTATTATCACATGCATTGTTATTATTATTATTGTGGTTGTTGTTGTTGTTGTTGTTGTTATCATCACATGCAAATGCACATCCAAATGTACATACACACACATTTAATGAAAGTGTGTTATTCTTAATATTATTATTATTATTATTATCATCATCATTATCACCACCATCACATGGAAATGCAATGCACGAGAGTTATTATTTATTACCATACTCATGCACAAGTAATGAACATGCAATATTCTATTATCATATGCATTTGTACTACTACTATTATCAGCACTACTACTACTATTATTACTACTCCTATTATTATTACTATCATCACATGCAAATGTAGATGCACGTGCGTTATTATTTATTATTTATTACCATGTACGTGCATATGCAACGCACTTGTATTATTCTTTTATTATTATTATTATTATCACAGTTTTTATTATTATTATTATCATTATCATTATTATTATCATTGTCACATGAAAATTCACATACATTTGCGTTGTTATTTATTATTTATTACCATGTGCATGCATGCGTTAATAATATTAGTATTATTACAATTAGTATAATTAAAATTATCATCAAATGTAAATTCACATGCACATGCATGTGCGTTCTTATTTATTATTATTTATTTATTATTTACTATTATTCATGTGCACATGAAATGCACTTGTGTTATTCTATTATTATTATTATTATTATTATTATTATTCTTGTTGTTGTTGTTGTTGTTGTTGTTGTTTGTATCATCACATACAAATGCACATGCACGTGTGTTGTTATTTATTATTTATTACCATGCACGTACATGCCTCATTACCATTATCATTATATTTAAATGAACATGCACATGCGTTATTATATATTATTTATTATCATGCACATGAAAATGCAATGCACTTGCGTTATTCTATCATCACATGTGTTATTATTATTTATGCTAATGCACGTACACACGCAATGCATGTGCATTATTCTATTATCACATGTGTTATTATTTATTATTTATTATCATTCACATGCAAATGCACATTCATGTGGACTTGGTTATTATTTATTGTTTATTACCATGCACATGCACATACACAGGCACTTGTATGTGCGTAATTATTTATTATTTATTATCATTCACATGCACATGCACATACACATGCAATTCACATGCGTTATTATTTATTATTTATTATCATTCACAAGCAAATGCGCAAGCATATGTACATGCACGTGGGTTATGATTTATTATTTATACCATGAACATGCATATTCACATGCACGTGCGTTATTACTACTACTATTATTAGGGGTATTTTTATGGTTTACCATCATTTTTTAGGATTTTTAGGTGTTATTAACATTTATTATGGGTTGTTAGGGTTTTAGGGTTTTTAATGGTATATTAGCATTTTTAGGGTTTTGTGGGGGTTATTAAGATTTTATTCGGGTTTATTATGGCGTGTTAAGGTTTATTAGTTTTTATTATGTATTTTTAGAGTTTTATTAGGATTGATTTGGTTTTATTAGGGTATATTATGGTATATTATGACATATTTGGGTATGTTTAAGATTTAATAGGGTTTATTATAGTTCATTATGGTTTATTAATTTTTAAGAGGGTATATTAGGGTTTTTTAGTGTTTAGTAGTGTTTAGTCGGGTTTATTAGTGCTTTAAAGCTTTGTTAGGTTTTATTATCATTTATTAGGGGTTTTAGGTCTTTTTAATGGTATATTTTCATTTTTAGGGTTTAGTGGGGTTTATTATGGTTTATTATGGTGTGTTAAGGTTTATTAGGGTTGAGTAGGTATTTTTAGGGTTTTATTAGGGTTGAGTCAGTATCTTTAAGGTTTTATTAGGGTTTATTAGGGGTGAGTACAGTTTATTAGGGTTTGTTAGGGATTTTTAGGGTTTACTAGGGTTTGTTAGTGTTTTTATTAGGGTATATGCATGTTTTTTAGTTTTTGTTAATATATATGAGGGGTTTTTATGACTTTTTAGGTTTTATTAGTGTGTTTTTAGAGTTTATGAGCATTTGCAATGGTTTATTAGCTTTTATTTGAATTTATTATGGTTTATTAGGGTTTCGAGGGCTTTTAATGGTTTGTTTGCGTTTTTTTTTTGTTTATTGGGGTTTAGTTGCATTTTATTAGGTTTTGTTTTGGTGTGTCAAGGTTTATTAGGGTTGAGAAGGTATTTTTAGGGTTTTATTATGGTTTTATTAGGGTTTATTTGTTTTTATTACGGTTTATTATTGATTTTTAGTGTCTATTAGGGTTTGTTTGGGGTTTTTTTTTTTTTTTTTTATTAGGTTATATTAGTGTTTGTTATGTCTTTTTAGATAATATAGCGTGTTTTTGTTATTTGTGAGTTTTTTTATTTGTGAGCGTTTTTAGGGTTTCTTAGGTTATATTAGATTATATTATGGTTTATCAGGGTTTCTAGGGATTTTTAAGGTATATTAACATTTTTTGTCTTTATTAGGTTATATTAGTGTTTTTAGGCCTTTTTAGGTAATATAGCGCGTTTTTATTGTTTGTGATAGTTTTTTTATTGTTTGTGAACATTTTTAGGGTTTATGAGATTTTGTTAGAGTTTATCACAGTTTCAAGAGATTATTTAAGGTATACTAGCATTTGTTTTCTTTATTAGGATTTTGTAGGGTTTCATTAGGGGTTATTATGGTGTGTTAAGGTTTGTTAGGGTTGAGTAGGGTTTATTTGGATTTATTTATGGTTTATTAGGGCTTTTTAGAGTTTTTTTGGGGTTTATTAGGGTTTATTAGTGTTTATTATTGTCTATTATGGTTGGTTAGGGTTGTTTAGGTTTTATTAATGTGTTTTTAGGGTTTATTAGGTTTTATTATCATTTATTATGGTTTATTAGGTGTTTTGGGGGTTTTATTAGGGTTGAGTGTAGTGTCTTAGGGTTTTTAGGGATTATATGGTGTTTTTATGGATTATTAGAGTTTTTTAGGGGTTTATTAGGGTATAATGTTTTATATTATGGTATATTAGGGTTTAAAATTTTTGAGGGATTTGAAGCGTCTTTAGGGTTTTTGTAGCATTTTTTAGGGTTTTTGTAGCATTTTTAGAGTTTATGTAGCATTTTTAGCGTTTATGTAGCTTTTTTATGGTTTAGTTAGCAGTTTTAGATTGTATTTATCATTTTTAGGGTTCATGTAACATTTTAAGGGTTTATATAGCTTGTTTAGGGTTTAGGTTTTTTGTATAATTTTTAAGGTTTATGTTGCATTTTTTGGGTTTATGTAGCGTTTTTAGGGGCGATATAGCATTTATGTTGCAAATTTTTGGGTTTATGTAACGTTTTTAGGGTTCATGTAGTGTTTTTAGGGTTTATATTGTTTTTTTGGTTTTGTGTTGCGTTTTTTAATGTTTATGTTGCATTTTTTTGGGTTTATGTTGTTTTTTTTAGGGTTTATGTTACAGTTCTAGGGTTTATGTGCTGGTTTTTGGGTTTATGTAGCGTTTTTTGGGTTTATGTTGCATTTTTTGGTTTATGTTTCTTTTTTAGGGTTTATGTTACATTTTTAATGGTTTATGTAATGTTTTTAGGTTTTATGTATCTATTTGAAGCCTTTTTTTTGGCTTTTAACGTTTGTTTATGGTTTGTACTATTTTTTAGGGTTTTTAAGGGTTGTTAACTGGTGTTTATGATTTTTTATGGTATCTGATGGCTTTTTAATGGTTTTTTTGGGGGGGTTATTGGTTTATTTGTTTATTTGGGGTTGATAGGGGTTGTTAGGATTTTTTAGTGTGTTTTAGGGTTTGTTTGGGTATTGTAGTGGTTTTTATGGTTTATATGATGTGGTTTATCATGTTTTTGGGTTCTTTAGGGTTTTTAGTGTTCTTTAAAGTTTAATATGATTCTTTAGGGTTTATTAAGTTTCTTTAGTATTTATTAGTGTTCTTTAGGATTTTTTAGAGTTTATTGGCACTTTTTATTTTATATTAGGGTTTTATTGGGCTTTTTTGGGCATTTATAGATTTTTCTAGGGTTTATCAACCTTTTAGGGTTATTTAGGATTTATTAGAGTTTTTAGGGTTTTATTTATTTATTAGGGTTTAGTAATGTGTATTTGGGTTTATTATGATTTATTAGGGTTTATTATGATCTGTTAAAATTTATTGCGGTTTATTAGGGTTTTGTTTTGGTTTGCTTCAGTTTGTTACGATTTATTTGGCGTTGTAAGAATTTGTTATGATTTATCATTCATTATGGTTTATTAATTTTTAAGAGGGTATATTAGGGGTCTTTAGGGTTTAGTCGTGTTTATTATGGTTTATTAGTAATTTTAAGCCTTTTTAGGTTTTATTAGCATTTATTAGGGGTTTTAGAGATTTTTAATGGTATATTTGCATTTTTTAGTGTTTAGTGGGGTTTATTATTTTTTATTATAGTGTGTTAAGGTTTATTAGGGTAGAGTAAGTATTTTAGGGTTTTATTAGGGTTGAGTAGGTATCTTTAGGGTTTTATTAGGGTTTATTAGGGTTGAGTAGTGTTTATTAGGGTTTGTTAGGGATTTTTAGTGTTTACTAGGGTTTATAGTGTTTTTATTAGGGCATATGAGTGTTTTTAATTTTTGTTAATATATATGAGGGGTTGTTATAACTTTATTGGGTTTTATTATGGTGTGTCAAGGTTTATTAGGGTTGAGAAGGTATTTTTAGGGTTTTATTATTGTTTTATTATGGTTTATTAGTTTTTATTAGGGTTTATTAGGGATTTTTAGGGTTTATTAGTGTTTGTTAGGGGTTTATTAGTTTTTTTTGTTTTATTGGGTTATATTAGTGTTTGTTATATCTTTTTAAATAATATAGTGATTTTTATTTTTTTTGTGCATTTTGTTTTTTTTTGTGAGCATTTTTAGGGTTTCTTAGGTTATATTAGAGTTTATTATGGTTTATTATGGTTTCTAGGTATTTTTACGGTATATTAGCGTTTTTTTCCTTTTTTAGGTTATATTAGTATTTTTAGGTTTTTTAGGTAATACAACGTGTTTTTATTGTTTGTGATCATTTTTTATTATTTGTGAGCGTTTTTAGGGTTTATTAGGTTATATTATAGTTTATCAGGGTTTCTGGGGATTTTTTAAGGTATACTAGGGTTTGTTTTCATTATTAGGGTTTTATAGGGTTTTATTAGGGGTCGTTATGGCGTGTTAAGGTTTGTTAGGGTTAAGTAGGGTTTATTTGGATTTATTTATGGTTTATTAGGGATTTTTAGGGTTTTTTGGGATTTATTACGGTTTATTTGTGTTTATTAGTGTCTATTAGGATTGGTTAGGGTTGTTTAGGTTTTCTTAACGTGTTTTTAGGGTTTATTTGGTTTTATTATCATTTATTAGGGTTTATTTGGTATTTTTTGGGTTTTATTAGGGTTGAGTAGAGTCTCTTAGGGTTTTTAGGGATTATAAGGTGTTTTAGGGATTATTAGTGTTTATTAGGGGTTTATTAGGGTTTAGTTTTGTATATTATGGTATATTAGGGTTTAATATTTTTGAGGGTTTTGAAGCGTCTTTAGGGTTTTTGTAGCATTTTTTAGTGTTTGTGTAGCGTTGTTTGAGTTTATGTACCATTTTTAGTGTTTATGTAGCAATTTTAGGGTTTAGTTAGTAGTTTTAGGTTTTATGTAGCATTTTTAGGGTTTATGTGTCGTTTTTAGGGTTTATGTAGCATGTTTAGGGTTTAGGTTTTATGTAGAATTTGTTAGGGTTTATGTTTTGTTTTCTGAGTTTATGTAGCGTTTTTAGGGGTGATGTAGCTTTTTTGTTGCATTTTTTAGGGTTTATGTAACGTTTTTAGGGTTCATGTAGTGTTTTTAGGGTTTATATTGTGTTTCTAGGTTTTAGGTAGCATTTTTTAATGTTAATGTTGCATTGTTTAGGGTTTATTTTACAGTTCTAGGGTTTATGTAGTGCTTTTTGTGTTTATGTAGCGTTTTTTGGGTTTATGTTGCGTTTTTTTGTTTATGCTGTGTTTTTAGGGGTTATGTTGCATTTTTAGGGTTTATGTAACATTTTTTGGGTTTATGTATCTATTTGTTGCCTTTCTAGGGTTTTAATGGTTGTTTATGGTTTGTAGTGGTTTTTAGGGTTTTTAGGGGTTGTTAAGGGGTGTTTATGGTTTTATGGTATTTGATGGGTTTTTAATGGTTTTTTGGGGGTTTTTAAGGGTTTATTTTTTTTTCAGGATTGATAGGGGTTGTTAGGGTTTTTTAGTGTGTTTTAGGGTTTGTTTGGGTATTGTTGTGGTTTTTAGGGTTTATGTAATGTGTTTTAGCGGTTTTTGGGTTCTTTAGGGGTTTTTAGTGTGCTTTAGATTTTATTATGTTTCTTTAGGGTTCTTTAGGGTTTTATTGGGCTTTTGTAGGCATTAATAGATTTTTATAGGGTTTATCATCCTTTTTAGGGTTATTTAGGATTTATTAGGGTTTCTTAGGGTTTATTTTATTTATTAGGGTTTATTAACGTGTATTTGGGCTTATTACGATTTATTAGGGTTTATTATGATTTTTAGGGTTTATTGAGGTTTATTAGGTGTTTTTATGGTTTTTTTCAGTTTGTTATGATTTATGTGGAATTGTTAGGATTTGTTATGATTTATTTGAGGTTGTTAGGGTTTGTTATGATTTATTATGGGTTTATTAGGGTTTGTTAGGGTTTATTAGCGAGTTGTAAGGTTTTGAAGGCTATTATTTGGTAGGTTTTGTAGTGTTTTGTCGAGTTTGTTAGGTTTTTTAGTGATTATTAGGATTTATTATGGTTCAATAGTGTTTTTTATTGTATATTAGGGGTTTTAGGGATTTTGTAACGTTTATTAGAGTCTAATGGGTTTTTTTTTGTTTATTATGGGTTGTTATGATTTATTAGTATTTATTAGGTTTTTAGGGTTTAATAGTGGGTTTCAGGTGTTAGTTGGTTTTATTAGTGGTTCTTAGGGGTTATTAGTGGTTGTTAGGGTTTGTTAGGTTTTGTTAGGGTTTGTTAGGACGTGTGTTATTTTGTTATTACACACATTATTTTTATCATTATTGTTATTATTATCATTATTATTATTATCATTATCATTATTATAATTATCATTCTTGTTATTACTATTATTATTATTATTATCGTCACATGCAAATGCAGATGCACATGCATTATTATTTATTATTTATTAGATATTATTTATTTCCATGCACATGTATATGTTTTTGTTGTTTTTGTTATTATTATTATTATTACTATTATTATAATTATTATTATCATCACATGAAAATGCACATGCATGTCTGTTATTATTTATTACCATGTACGCGCACACGCAATGCCCCTACATTATTCTATTATCACATGCATTTTTATTGTTATTGTTATTATTACTATTATTTTTATTATTGTTATTACCATCAAATGAAAATGCAAATGCACACGCGTTATTATTTATTACCATACACGCGCACATTCAATACATGTGAATTATTCTATTATCACATGTGCTATTATTATTAATATTACTATTATTGTTATTGTTATCATCACGTGTGCTATGAGTTATTATTTATTATCATGCATTGCACCCACAATGCATGTGCGTTATTCTATTATCACATGTGTTGTTGTTGTTATTAATATTATTATTACTATTATTATTATTATTATTATCATCTCATGCACAAGCACATGCACATGCACGCGCATTATTATTTATTTTTTATTACCATGCACGTGCACAAGAAATGCACACACATTATTTTATTATCACATACGTTGTTATTCTTATTGTTGTTATTATTATTGTGGTTGTTGTCATTGTTGTTGGTGGTGGTGTTGTTGTTGTTGTTATCATCAAATGAAAATTCACATGCAAATGCACATGAAAATACATAAACACGCACATTCAATGCATGTGCGTTATTCTATTATCACATGCATTGTTATTATTAATATTATTAATATTATTGTTATTATTATCATCGCCATCATCATCACATGAAAATGCATGAATGGCACAAAGGCCTTTATTTTTATTGATTTTTTGATAACCCCCATTTCAAGGGATGAGGGGGAACCCTTACAAGGCCCGTAGGCTCATAGATTACATGGCCCATAGGCTTAGGAGATTACATGACCCAGAGGTCTTAGGGAATTCAAAAAGACTATCTACAAGGAACTGCCCTCCCCAGCATCTGCATCTTGATAGTAGCTCTCCACCTTTGCATGACTGTCTGACTAGGCTTCCCGTGCAAGCACAGGCTGGTACCGATGGCATAGCCATACCCTCTCATTCTGACAATCCATTTGGCTCTACTCTGGTGAGTGCACCTGCTCCGAATCCTCTTCTAGGGCTGCTCTTTTTTTGTAGTGTATCTGGGGCCTGTATTCATGTGGCCCGAAGGCCTTGGGTGGACCTAAGGCCTTAAGGTGGCCCAAAGGCCTTGAGAATCAACTAGCCCGAAGTCCTTGGGTGGCCCAAAAGCCTTGTAGGACTCAATGACCAAACTGGTGGCCCGGAGGCCCAGATGGATGAATAGTTCCGGCTGTTACAGTACCAAACAGTTCCTACTACAGTACTGCTACAGTGTCTGCTAAAGTAATGCTACAGTACCCAGAAATATGCCTCCACCCGGATTTGATCTTGGGTCTCTTGGATGCACCTAGCCAGTCCTCACCAACTGAGCTGAGGCTCTTGTGCACATCACATGCAAATGAAATGCACGCGCGTTATTATTTGTTACCATGCACGTGCACACGTAATGCACATGCAATATTCTATTATCACATGCACTGGTACTACTACTATTATCACTACTACTACTAATGTTGTTATTATTATTATCATCACATGAGAATTCAGATGCACGTGCGTTATTATTTATTAATTATTACCATGCACGTGCATATGCAATGCACTTGTATTATTCTTTTATTATTATTATTATTATCAAAGTTATCATTATTATTATTATTATCATAATTATCATTATTATTATCATTATCACATAAAAATACACATGCATATGCGTTGTTATTTATTATTTTTTACCATGCACGTGCTTGCATTATTATTATTATAATTACAATTAGTATTATTAATATTATTATCAAATGTAAATGCACATGCACATGCATGTGCGTTCTTATTTACTAATACTAATTTATTATTTACTACAATGCATGTGCACATGCAATGCACTTGCATTATTCTATTATTATTATTATTGTTTTTTTTGTTCTTGTTGTTGTTGTTTGTATCATCAAATACAAATGCACATGCACTTGCGTTGTTATTTATTATTTATTACCATGCACGTGCATGCATCATTATCATTATCATTACATGTAAATGCACATACACGTGTGTTATTATATATTCTTTATTACCATGCACATGAAAATGCAATGCACTTGCATTATTCTATTATCACATGTGTTATTATTATTTATTCTCATGCACGTGCACACGCAAAGAACATGCGTTATTCTATTATCACATGTGTTATTATTTATTATTTATTATCATTCACATGAAAATGCACATTCATGTGGACTTTGTTATTATTTATTATTTATTACCATGCACATGCACATGCACATGCACTTGGATGTGTGTTATTATTTATTATCATTCACATGCACATGCACATACACATGCAATTCACATGCGTTATTATTTATTATCATTCACATGAAAATGTGCATGCATATGCACTTGCATGTGCATTATGATTTATTATTTAAACCATGCACATGCATATGCACATGCACGTGCGTTATTACTACTACTATTATTTGAGGTATTTTTAGGGTTTACTATCATTTTTTAGGATTTTTAGGTGCTATTAACATTTATTATGAATTGTTAGGGTTTTAGGGTTCTTGAGTTTCCTCTTTGGTGATTCGTGTTTCGGTCTCATGCCTCAGGTTTTTTTTGTTGTTCATCTGTTCCTCTCCGATTTTGGTGTGCTTTAATTCCACTTGGTCACGTTTTTGTTTGGCTATGACTGGTTATTCATTGTGGCTTCGTTTTCTGGTTATTCGTTCGTCGAGGTCTCGTTCTCTGTGATGACGATTAGTGTTGGTCTAAAAATTTTCACTCTTGGCATTTCATCCTCAACTAAAATGGGTGCTCCGCTCACGGTAGTGTGAGGATTCTTGGTGGTGTTACTGATGGAAGTAGACAGAGGTCCTGTTGAAGGTTGTGGCTCACTGTCAATGCCTAGTTCTCTTCAAACTCTGCCATGGCTTTCAATTCTTCACTTCCACGCCATGTCGGCCTGTTGCAGTGTTTTTTGCTGAAGTTTTGGGAGGTGATGTTTGAGAGGCTAACGGTGTTCCAGGGGGTGTTTCCGGTGCAGACTTCCCTCCTATTGGGGTGCTGTTGAAGTTGTTCTCTTTTATTCCAAGTGTTCATTCTGGTTCAGTTGTGATGTATTTTTCGGATGTTCTGTTTGCTGGTTCGGGGGAGATGCTTGTTTCACTCCCATTAGCGACAACGAAGACCTCAGGTTTCCCCCTTCTCATTTCGAAGGTTTTCTGGTTTCGACATCTCCTTGCACACTGCTCTGGATTCTAAGATCATTACCCCTTTTCAGGTCGGATGGGTGAGATAGATTTCGTGGAGGTTTTTGGATATGTTTGTGCGAGCGGTGGGTGTTCCAGGAGACACGTCTACTGTTGTCTTCTCACTTTTTGAGTCCCTTCAGCGTTGGTTTTCCATTTCTCTACTTCTGTGCAAGGTGATTTTGGTTCTTCATTAGTAACGACGAAGTGATTTTGTTCTGGAAGTCCTGATGATGGCCGACATTTGTGCTGGTAACTGTGTGGAGGTAGTGACAAGAGGGGCATTCCGGTTCAGCTCAAGGTTCCTACTACTCACATGGTTCGAGATGTTTGGCTTACCGAGGTGCTGTGATAATGACCTATTTGAAATCTATTTGAAAGTTGTTTAAAGTTTCATTTTGAATTTTGAATCTTGAACAGTGGTTTGTGGTTTGATGATTTACACTTTACTTTTATAGTGGTCTCAAGGCGACGGAACGCTGCATGTTCCCCTTTATTGTCAATTCTGTTACTTTGTAATCTGTTGTTCACTTTAATCTGCCTTTCCAATATATTTGGTATGTCTGAATTTGATTGTGAGGTTCCCACTTTTCCACAAAGTGGTTGATTCAGAAAATGAAAAAAAAGTGATTTGGAGAGGGTTTTAGGGTTTTTTAATGGTATATTAGCATTTTTTAGGGTTTGGTGGGCGTTATTAGGATTTTATTTGGGTTTATTATGGTGTGTCAAGGTTTATTATGGTTTATAAGGTATTTTTAGAGTTTTATTAGGATTGAGTTGGGTTTATTAGGGTATATTATGGTATATTTAGGTATGTTTAGGATTTATTAGGGTTTATTATGGTTCATTATGGTTGATTAATTTTTAAGAGAGTATATTAGGGGTTTTTAGTGTTTAGTAGTGTTTAATCGGGTTTATTAGCACTTTTAAGATTTGTTAGGTTTTATTAGCATTTATTAGGGGTTTTAGGTCTTTTAATGGTATATTTGCATTTTTTATGGTTTAGTGGGGTTTATTATGGTTTATTATTGTGTGTTACAGTTTATTAGGGTTGAGTAGGTATTTTTAGGGTTTTATTAGGGTTGAGTCAGTATCTTTAAGGTTTTATTAGGGTTTATTAGGGATGGGTATGGTTTATTAGGGTTTGTTAAGGATTTTTAGGGTTTACTGGGGTTTGTTAGTGTTTTTATTAGGGTATATGAGTGTTTTTTTTAATATATATGAGGGGTTGTTATGACTTTTTAGGTTTTATTAGCATGTTTTTACTGTTTGTGAGCATTTTTAATGGTTCATTAGCTTTTATTTGATTTTTTTATTCTTTATTAGGGTTTGTAGGGCTTTTTAATGGTTTGTTTGGATTTTTTTAATTGGGGTTTAGTTGGGTTTTATTAGATTTTGTTATGGTGTTTCAAGGTTTATTAGGGTTGAGAAGGTATTTTTAGGGTTTTATTAGGGTTTTATTGGGATTTATTTGTTTTTTTGGGTTTATTAGGAATTTTTATTGTATATTAGGGTTTTTTGGGGTTTATTAGTTTTTTTTGTTTTATTCAGTTATATTAGTGTTTGTTAGGTCTTTTTAGATCATATAGCGTGTTTTATTGTTTGTGAAAATTTTGTTTTTGTTTGTGAGAATTTTAAGGTTTCTTTGGTTTTATTTGAGTTTATTATGGTTTATTAGGTTTTCTAGGGATTTTTTAGGTATATTAGCATTTTTTGTCTTTATTAGATTATATTAGTGTTTTAAGCTCTTTTTAGGTAATATAGATCATTTTTATTGATTGTGATCATTTTTTATTATTTGCGAGTGTTTTTAGGGTTTATTAGGTTATATTAGAGTTTATCAGGGTTTTTGGGATTTTTTGTGGTATACTTTCATTTTTTTCTTTATTAGGGTTTTTTTGGGTTTTATTAGGGGTTATTATGGTGTGTTAAGGATTTTTAGGGTTGAGTAGGGTTTATTTGTATTTATTTATGGTTTATTAGGGCTTTTAGGGTTTGTTTGGGGTTTATTAGGGTTTATTAGTGTTTATTAGTGTCTATTAGGGTTTTTTTGGGTTGTTAAGTTTTCTTAACGTGTTTCTGGAGTTTATTAGGTTTTATTATCATTTATTAGGGTTTATTTGGTATTTTGGGGTTTCGTTAGGTTTGAGTAGAGTTTCTTAGGATTTTAGGGATTATAAGGTGTTTTTAGGGATTATTAGAGTTTATTAGGGGTTTACTAGGGTTTAATGTTTTATATTATGGTATATTAGGGTTTAATATTTTTGAGGGTTTTAAAGCATATTTAGGGGTTTTATGACATTTTTCAGGGTTTGTGAGGTGTTGTTAGAGTTTATGTAGTATTTTTAGTGTTTATGTAGCATTTTTAGGGTTTAGTTAGCAGTTTTAGATTTTATGTGTCATTTTTAGGGTTTATGTAACATTTTTAGGGTTTATGTAGCATGTTTAGGGTTTTGGTTTTATGTATCATTTTTTAGGGTTTATGTTGCGTTTTTTGGGTTTATGTAGCATTTTTAGGGGTGATGTAGCATTTATGTTGCATTTTTTAGGGTCTATGTAACATTTTTAGGGTTCATGGAGTGTTTTTAGGGTTTATATTTTGTTTTTAGGTTTTTTGTAGCATTTTTTAATGTTTATGTTGCATTTTTTAGGGTTTACATTGTGTTATTAAGGGTTTATGTTACAGTTCTAGGGATTTTGTTGTGCTTTTAGGGTTTATGTAGAGTTTTTTGGGTTGATGTTGCATTTTTTGGTTTTTATTGCATTTTGAGGATTTTTGTTGCATTTTTTAGGGTTTATGTAATGTTTTTAGGGTTTATGTATCTATTTGAGGCCTTTTTAGGGGTTTAATGGTTGTTTATGGTTTGTAGTGTTTTTTAGTGTTTTAAGGGTTGTTAATGGGTGTTTATTGTTTTTATGGTATCTGATGGCTTTTTAATGGTTTTTTTGGGGGGGGGGGATTTAAAGGGTTTATTTTTTTTCGGGATTGATAGGGGTTGTTAGGGTTTTTTAGTGTGTTTTAGGGGTTTTTTGGGTATTATAGAAGTTTTTAGGGTTTATATAATGTGTTTTAGCATTTTTTGGGTTCTTTTGGGTTTCTTAGTGTTATTTAGAGTTTAATATGGTTCTTTAGGGTTTATTTGTGTTCTTTAGGGTTTATTAGTGTTCTTTAGGATTTGTTACAGTTTATTAGCGTTTTTATTGTATATTAGGGTTTTATTGGGCTTTTGAAGGCATTAATAGATTTTTCTAGGGTTTATCAACATTTTTTAGGGTTATTTAGGATTTATTAGGGTTTATTAGGGTTTATTTTATTTATTAGTGTTTAGTAATCTGTATTTGAGTTTATTAAGATTTATTAGGTTTTATTATGCTTTGTTTGGTTTATTGCGGTTTCTTAGGGGTTTGTTATGGTTTGTTTCAGTTTGTTACAATTTATTTAGTGTTGTTAGGATTTTTATCTTTTATTTGGGGTTGTTAGGGTTTGTTACGATTTATTTTGGGGTTATTAGGGTTTGTTAGGGTTTGTTAGTGGGTTGTAGGGTTTTTTAGGCTATTATTTGGGGGTTTTGTAGCGTTTTGTCGGGTTTGTTATGGTTTTTAGTTATTATTAGGGTTTATTATGGTTTAATAATTTTTTTTATTTTATATTAGCGGTTTAGGGATTTTGTAGCATTTATTAAGGTATAATAGAGTTTGTTAGGGTTTATTACAGGTTATTACGATTTATTGTTGTTTATTAGCATTTTTAGGGTTTAATAGTGGGTTTTAGGGGTTATTAGGGTTTATTAGTGGTTCTTAGGGGTTATTAGTGATTGTTAGGGTTTGTTAGGTTTTGTTAGGGGTTTTAGGGTTTGTTACGGTTTTTTTCAATTGTTTGGGGTTTTATACATTTTTTTGGGTTTTATGGGTGTGTTTGGATTTTTTATGCTTTGTTAGGGTTATTTTAGCGTTTTTTCGGGTTTTGTTGCGTTTTGTGGGTTTGGAATCATTTTTCGGGTTTTTGTAGCAATTGATAGGGTTTATATAGCATTGTTAGTGGCTTTAGTCAGGATACCCAGATTTGTGGGTTTTGTGTGTGAGTGTTTGTGTGTGTGGGTTGTATATCTGTATGTATTTATTTTTTTATAAACACATGTAAAAAACATATTTTATAAATTTATTTAAAACAAATATTATAAATATATATTAATATAAAAATAAATATACGAATAAAAAACATATTAATATAAATATATATTAATATAAGAATGAATATATATATACGAATATATGAATAAATATATATGTATTAATATAACTAAATATATTTATATTAATATGAATCTATATTAATATATGAATAAATATATATATAATTAAATAGAGAAAAAAATGAAATGGCTTAGTGGTAAAGGTGCAGGCATGGAAGGGGGGAGATCATGGGTTCGGGTTCGGGTGGAAGCATAGAGGTGCACGCGTGTGGGGGATGCGCGGGAAGGGCAGTGCACGGGATGGATTGAGGGGGTCCACCTAGCACTGATAAGGGGGGGAGGTCAAGTGCTGTTAAAAGCTCCCCCCCTGCATTATATAAATTTTATTTTTTATTTTTTTTATTTTTTTGTCTTTTATCAGCGATTTTTAGAAGTGCTGATAAAAGTCCCCTTTTATGAGTGCTAAAAAAAGCGCTGATAAAGGGGTCTTTTATCAACGCTTTTTTTAGCACTGATAAAAGGTGCCTTTACCAGCGCTTTTCTAAGCGCTGATAAAAGGTACCCCCTATATCCTCATCTCAATTAATAGCGCTTTTTTTAGCGCTGTTAATGCACTTTTCTAGCGCTGATAAAGGCCGTTTTTGTAGAAGTGTGCACACACAATGCACGTGTGTTATTCTATTATCCCATGTGTTATTATTTATTATTTATTATCATTCACATTCAAATTCACATTCATGTGGAATTGGTTATTATTTATTCTTTATTTGCATGCACATGCACATGGACATGCACATGCACTTATATGTGCATTATGATTTATTATTTATTATTATTCAAATGCACATGCACATACACATGAAATTCCTATGCGTTATTATTTATTATTTATTATTTATTATCATTCACATGCAGATTCGCAGGCATATGCACATGCATGTGTGTTATTATTCATTATTTAAACCATGCACATGCATATGCACATGCACGTGAATTTTTAATATTATTATTAGAATTATTTTTAGGGTTTACTAGCATTTTCTAGGGTTTTTAGGTGATATTAACATTTATTATGGTTTGTTAGGGTTTGGGGGGTTTTAATGGTATATTAGTGTTTTTAGGGTTTGGTGGGGGTTATTAAAATTTTATTAGGGTTTATTATGGTGTGTCAAGGTTTATTAGGGTTTATTAGGTATTTTTATTGTTTTATTAGGATTGAGTTGGGTTTATTTGGGTATATTATGGTATATTATGGTATATTTCGGTATGTTTAGGATTTATTAGGGTTTATTATGGTTCATTATGGTTTTTTAATTTTTAAGAGGGTATATTAATGATTTTCAGGGTTTAGTAGTGTTTTTCAGCGGTTTTAAGATTTGTTAGATTTTATTAGCATTTATTAGGTGTTTTAGGGCTTTTTAATGGTATATTTGTGATTTTTAGGGTTTAGTGGGGGTTTATTATGGTTTATTATGGTGTGTTAAGGTTTATTAGGGTTGACTATGTTTTTTTTGGGTTTTATTAGGGTTGAGTAGGTATCTTTAGGGTTTTATTAGGGTTTATTAGTGTTGAGTAGGGTTTATTAGGGTTATTTAGGGATTTTTAGGGTTTACTAGGGTTTGTTACTGTTATTATTAGGGTATATGAGTGTTTTTTAATTTTTGTTAATATATATGAGCGGTTGTTAGGACTTTTTTGTTTTATTAGTGTGTTTTTAGTGTTTGTGAGCATTTTTTGAGGTTTATTAGGTTTTATTAGAATTTATTGTGGTTTATTAGTGTTGGATCGATATATAGATGTATATTAGATGGAACAATACAAGAGGGTGGTGAATTGTAGGTTTAAAAACTTTGTGTTTATACACTTAAGAAATCATTTTAAAAGATCTTAAACTAATACAATTCACAACAGATAAAATTCACCACAATTGTCTTGGTTATAAGGAATGAAACAATGTAATACTTTAAGAAAAGTAAAGAAATTGTATTGAAGATGAATACAATAATCAGAGTAATATAATAGTGAAGGATTCTACCATAAAGCGTATAGAATCAATTGATACATTTTGTAATAGTATGATTGTAATTGAAACAATTACAAATGAAAATGAAATGAAGAAAGGTAAATAATACAATTCCCTTTCTTAAAACAAACAGCAACGGAAATATAAAAGTATTACAACTCTTTTGACATAAAGAGAAGGGTTATCTTTTCACCCACGATAAGAGGTCTATCTTACCACCACCATAGTAAGCCCTCGATACGATGATCAGTACGTCTGTCTTGCTATCCCTACAAGCCCTCGAAACGATGATTGGCACGTCTATCTATCCTCAATAGCCCTCGATTGTTATCACCTGATCGGTCACACAAAGCATATCAAAGCACTTGATGAAATACAAAAACTAAGAACCAGTCGTTCACATTTTGTAATCTCAAGGCTTTCACACGAAGCAAGAAAGAAGTCACAACATTTCTCTCTAGAACTTGATAGAAGCATAGAATGACCAAAGTCTCAGTTGTTCTTCTCAGCTTCAAATGACCTCCTATTTATAGGCCTCAGGTTCCCATGGTCACATTTCCTCCAATGGTAATATTTATTTGGAAAACTCGGAGGGACTTGGACACCTTGAATTATAATAGTCATATTGAAACCGAAAACACGACATTGTTTTGATTAGTTTATAACTAAATCTATGACATCATTTTGGTTAAAACAAAAGATATATAAAGACGATAAAAATGATTATAATTAATATAAAACATGTGTTTTTGATAAAGGACCAAAACAAGCATGTAATGAAAGTGAAATATGAGTACTATAAGTATTACTTAGTGTAAATTATTGACATGATACAAAGTGAGTATGATGCACAAAATTTAGTACGATTGACAGAGTCAGTACGATTGACTGAGTCAGTATGATTGACAGAGTCGGTATAATTAACAGAGTCGGTACGATCTGCATAGTTAGTATGATCAGCATAGTAAGTACGATCAATATAGTCAGTACAATCAGCATAGTCAGTACGATCAGCATAGTCAGTACGATCAGTATAGTCAGTACGATCAGCATAGTCAGTATGATCAGCATAGTCAGTACAATCAGCATAGTCAGTATGATCAGCATAGTCAGTACGATCAGCATAGTCAGTACGATCATCATAGACAATTGTGATTTCAAAAACCAGACATAAAACTCAAAATAAAACCTTTGACTCAACAATTTCCCCCTTTTTTGAAAGCACAAAACATAAAGTAAAAACAAAAAGAAATACTTATCTCCCCCTGAGTTAATATAAACTCTTCTGAATATGATATTGAATACAACTAACTCCCCCTTAGGTATGTTCTTTCCTAAGGATTGTATTCGTAGATTTTCCTTGATTTAGAAGTGTTTGATTAAAACATTCTCCTTTTATAAATCATTCTCCCCTTATAAAACATTCTCCCCCTTTGTGATTTAGAAAAAGAATGGGATAACCTGAGTTGCCTGAAAGATTTAGAGAAAAGAAATGAAAGGCAATGGGAAAGGTAACATAAATCTCATTGAGATAACAAAAGTCTATAGAATTCTGGAAATGAGTAATGAAAGATACAACAACACTCATTTTTTTTCTCTTTCCTTTTCTTTCTTGATCAGATCATGAAGAACGGATTTAATCTTTTTGATTTCTTTCTTGTATTCAGAGATATAATCACCCTGGGATCTGAGAAGCTATTGTTGATTGGCAAAGAGATGATCCTGATTCTTGATGGTCTCTTCTTGGACTCTGATTACTTCTTCAAGAGTATCAATTCTGTCTTGCAAATTCTTGTTGTCTTTAGATAACATAGAATTTTTCTTTTTCAACAAAAATATTTCATCTTTGAAAGATGAAACCTTCGAAAACTCAGAATTAAAATCATTCATTATTTTTGCAGCTATTTTATTGAAGGAATATCGGCTCCATGAGTATTTGACAAAAGATTCATCCTTTCAACAGTTTCTTTGTCAGGATTATTGAAAGAAATTACAAGATCATTTGAAATTCTCCTCAAGTCTTAAATTTATATTTCATGATCATTCACTGTGCTTTCTGTTTTGTATGACCACTTAGTCATTCTATTGCAAGCCTTCTTATGAGCATCCGAACTTTCTGACAGAACTTTCAAATCTGCTTCAATTGACAAAACTCTCTTCCTTAGATCTCTTACAGAACCAAACTTTTTCCTCTAATTGTCAATGATGAAATCAATTTTCCCTTCAATTATAGGAAAATAAGGGATGGTCTTTTAAATCCTTCTCAAAAAATGAACAATGTAATCGCTCCTCTTGAGAGAAATTATTTGTTCTGAATCAGTATCTTCATCGTACGAATCTAGTTCATTTGATCATCTTGAGTCTTCAACTAACTATTTTCCTTTTTATTTTTCTTTCACCCTTATTTCTTCTTCTACTTTGTCATTGATAACAATTACTTTTTCATTCTGAGAGGATTAAGAACCTTGCTTTTCTTGAGAAGAAATTTTATCTGAAGTTTCAAAAGATTGAGCTTGAGCTTGATCTGCATGAGGAGTTTGTTGAATACATTCACTTTGCTTTTGAAACGATTCTTCTCTACATTTATTTGAGCTTTGAAGGAATTCCAAAAGAAAATCTCCTTCCCCTTCTTCAACTTCTTGTATTTCTTCCAACATTTGTTTCCCTTTCTCTTTCTGTGGGAGACTCTGTACGATAGGCTCTTGATAGACTTCTTCTGTTAGTTGAGCACTAGAATACTCAACCATTTTCACGACTTTAGAAATATCAAAGTCTTGAGCTTTTCTTTTCAAAAGAGTATTCTTTTTCTTTTCAGCCTGAAGGGTATCCTTTACCCTTATCCTCTCAGCAAAATCTCCAGTTGGGTCAAGAACAAACTTCGGATCACCTTCCTTTCTCTGTTCTCTTTCTTTCCTCCACCTGGCCACAACCTCATTATTGTACTTAGGTTTCTTCTTTGGCTTTGAACTGGTTTTTGGATATGACTTTTGAGGAGAAAGATTAGTTGGGTTTTCTTTTACTGGTATAGGTGTTGATTGATTTGGTGCCGATTGATTCTGTGTTGATTCAGCTTCTATATCTATGACAAAAAGCTTTGAATTCTGATCAAAACAAATATAAAACTTCTTCAACATATTCTTACTTATCCATGAAGTCTTCATCTCTATAAATTTCCCTTTCAAAGGAATATTACAGAACTTCATGCTCTTGAGAATGAACATTGTAATAATAGAGGGATACACGATCAAATGGGATTTGATCTCTCTTGACTTGACATTCTTGACTGTTTCAAATATGTATCCCATAAGATTTACCTTTCTCATATTGACAAGATAGTCTAGCATGAAGATATCAGAGAATTTCATTTATTAAAAACAACGACTTTTTAGAACTTTCTTTATTAAATGTACCAACCTCCTCTGGTAGTTTATGAGATGGACAAAAAAATCACCTTCTGTTGGGACATTTAGAAAGTGGGATGCTTGTTTCACATACATAGATATTTTTCTATTGTACACAGCAATGTTGATTGTCATAATTTTGTCAAAATATACGGTTTTGTAAAATTGACTAACTTCTTCAATAAAAACCGGATCTTGAGAAATAGTTTTTTCAACACATAGATGTTCCCAGCCTTGAAAAAAAATAATTCTGCTGATTGTAGAATCGTACGAATCAAAGAAGTCCCGAGAAACGAACCTTTATCTGAGGAATTCTTTCTCTGAAAAAGTCTTTGAAGACATTTCAGCAAGATTGTTGGCAGAAGGCTGAGACATAAAGGTGAAGCCTATAGAAGATCGTACGAAGTTTAAAAAACAAAGGGGTAGGGCTTCGCTACATTATTTGAAAAACTGGGGTGGGTTTGGGAGGGGGGGTATATTTATAGGTGACAAAAGGATGACCATTGATCTTCTACGGTTGAGATTATAAGAAAAAAAATCAAAGGATAGGATTAAAAGGGTTTTTAAAAAAATGAGAAACAATAAAAAGTAAAATCAATATAAAGTAAGGAAAGTATGTGACTGCCGGAGATTGTAAGGAAACTGTTGGTTTAAAAATATTAACATAGTGAAAGAAAATACAAGCGTACGAGGAGAAGGAATACAATCGGTTGTCATGCCAATGGAAAACAAAATTATTACCATAGTTTGTCATGCCGATGGAAAACAAAGTCATTACCATAGGTTGTCTAGCCGATAGAAAACAAAGTCATTACCATAGGTTGTCAAGCCGATGGAAAACAAATTTGTTATCATATGTTGTCAAGCCGATGGAAAACAAATTCATTACCATAGGTTGTCATGCCGATGGAAAACAAAGTCAATACCATAGGTTGTCAAGCCAATGGAAAACAAAGTCATCACCATAGGTTGTCATGACAATGGAAAATAAAGTCATTACCATAGTTTTTCAAGCCGATGGAAAACAAATTCATTTCCATAGGTTGTCATGCCGATGGAAAACAAATTTTTTACCATACGGTGATGTGCCGATGGAAAACAAACTCAATATGGTAACTAGGCAGAAAAAACAGAAAACATAAGGTAAAAACTATAACTAAACAATCAATACGATAAAAAAAGACAAAAAAACAAACCAAAAGAAAAAAAAAGATAAAGAAAAAGAATATTAGGTAAAATGTTCTCCTTTTTAAGAGGAGTTTATTAATGTAAGGAGAAGTGAAAAACATAAAGTAGACATAAATGATTACTTTAATGTAATAATTCCTAGCTTCTATTTTATAAACTCATATCTATCAGAAGGTAATGGTTTTGTAAAAATATCATCAAGTTGTTCTTGCGTTTTGATGAATTGTAAAATAATATATCCTTTCAGTGTGTGATCCCTAAGAAAGTGATGCCTAATATCTATGTGTTTTGCACGAGAGTGATGTGCTGGGTTTTTACTAAGAGCTATGGAACTAGTATTATCACATAGAATTTGGGTTTTGGAAAAACTCAATCCATAGTCAGTGAGTGTGTGTTGCATCCACAACACTTGAGCACAACCACTTCTATATGCTATATATTCAGCTTCAGCAGTGGAAAGTGCTTCTGAGTTTTGTTTCTTGAAGGACCAAGAAACCAAGGAATCTCCTAAGAAATGACATATTCCAGATGTACTCTTTCTATCCATTCTATAACCACCAAAGTCAGCATCTGAAAAACTTTTTAAAACAAAATCATTTCCAGAAGAGTAAAAAAGACCTAGATCAATAGTGCCTTTTAAATACCAAAAGATTCTTTTCACGGCTTTTAAATGAGACTCTTTTTTATTAGATTGGTATCTTGCACATAAGCATACAGAAAACATTAAATCTGGTCGACTGGCTGTCAAGTATAACAATCTTCCAATCATACCTCTAAAAATGGTTTTATCTACTGGTTTCCCAGTTTCATCAAGATCAAGTGTATTTGAGGTACCAATTGGAGTGATAATACTTTTAGTATTGTCGTATCCCTACATTTTGAGTAAATATTTAATATACTTATGTTTAGATATATATGTTCCTTCTGGTTTTTGTGAAATTTGAAAACCTAAAAAGATTGTTAACTCACCCATCATACTCATTTCAAACTCAGATTTCATTAAATTCGCAAAATAATCAGTTAAAGATTTCTGAGTTGATCCAAATATGATGTCATCAACATAAATTTGAACAATCAAAACATTTTTATTTTCCATTTTTATAAAAAGGGTTGGATCCGCTGTACCTTTTGCATAATTTTTTTGTAAAATAAATCCTGTAAGTCTATCATACCATGCTCTAGGGGCTTGTTTAAGGCCATATAGATCTTTGGTGAGTTTAAAAACATGATTATGATGTTTTGAGTCTAGAAAACTAAGGGGTTGTTCGACAAACACTTCTTCTTGAACAAAAACATTTAGAAAAGCACATTTAACATCCATTTGAAATAATTTGAAATTAAAGTATGCTGCAAAGGCTAATAGAATACGAATAGATTCAAGTCTAGCTACAGGTGCATATGTTTATTCATAGTATATTCCCTCTTGTTGATTATATCCCTTAGCAACAAGTCTTGCTTTATTTCTTACAATAATTCCATTTTCATCACATTTGTTTCTGAAAACCCACTTTACACCAATTATAGTTGTTTCTTTAGGTCTATCAACTAATGTCCAGACTTTATTCATTTCAAATTCATTTAGTTCATATTGCATTGCTTTAATCCAATCTTTATCACCTAAGGCCTCACATGGAATTTTAGGTTCGAATTGGGAAAGAAAAGAAAAATGTTCTATTTCATTTCTCAAGGAATATCTGGTCCTTATAGGTTGATTTACATCGCCAATGATGTTATCACTGGGATGATTCCTAAGAAACAATTGATTTGGGTTTTTTAAAACCTATTCATCAACATATGGTAGAAATTCTTCTGGAGTAAATGTTTTAGGAACACGTTATTGAACATTTTCCTTATCAGAAGGATCTTCTAATAGAGGTTGATAAACATTCTTAGAAAACACATTCAGAGATGTAGGTTGAGGTTGTTTGAAAACAAAAGGATTAGTTTCATCAAATTTAACATGCACTATTTCTTCAACAGTACCAGTATTTTTATTGAAAACTCTATAAGCCTTAGAAGTTGTAGAATAGCCTAGAAAGATTCCTTCATCAAATTTTGGTGCGAATTTGTGTAGATTCTCTTTAGTATTCAGAATGAATACTTTTCATCAAATAACTTTGAAGTATTAAACTTTAGGTTTTCGGTCATTCCACAATTCATAAGGTGTTTTATTAAGAAAAGGTCTGGTTAAAACATGATTTATAGTATAAAAATAAGTACTAACAACTTTAGACCAAAAGTTCTTAGCAATTGAGTATTCACTCAACATGGTTCTTGTCATTTCCTGAAGAATGTGATTTATTCTCTCAACAACACCATTTTGCTGAGGAGTTCTTTGAGCTAAGAAATTGAGAGTAATACCTTTCTTACTACAAAAAGTTTCAAAATCTGAATTTTGAAATTCACCACCATGATCACTATTAATAGTTATCAATGGTAGATTTTTCTCATTTTTAACTTGGACTCTAAAAGTTTTGAAATAGAAAAAGGCTTTAGATTTATTTGTTAGAAAATATACCCATGTAAATCTAGTAAAGTCATCAACTAAAAAAAATACATAGTATTTGCCTCCAATGCTTCCAGTTTGTGAAGAACCAAAAATATCCATATGCACTAGCAATAATTCATTAGAAGTTGAAACTTCCTTAATTGATTTAAAGCTAGTTTTATGTTGCTTTCCAAATTGACAAGGATCACAGACTATTGAAGAATCATATCTAAGATCTAGTAGTCCCTTTACAAGTCTATTATTTGAAATTTTACAAATGATTCTTAGGTTGCAGTGTCCTAGTCTTCTGTGACATAGCCATGATTGGTCTTCTATTGCGCTTAAGCAAGGTAAATTTTGGCTCCTAAGGTCTTCTAAGTTAATAGTGTATACATTCTATTGCCTATGGGCATAAAGAATGAATTCGTCCTTGGAATTGTGAACTAAGCATCTATCATTTCTAAAATTCACAAGGTATCCTTCATCACATAATTGTCTTATGCTGATGAGATTTTGCTTAAGGCCTTTAACAAACAAAACATTTGAAATAATAACTTTTCCAAGAAAAACAACATTACATATTCCAAAAATCTTTCCATGAGAATTATCTCCAAAGGTAACCTTTCCCCCATTTGTTTCGATAATATTTTCAAAGAAATATTTGTTTCAGGTCATGTGTCGAGAATAACCACTATCCATGTACCGAATATTCTTGTTGGTACACTTCTTCTTTTCCTGAAAAAGAAACAATTAGTTTTTCGGGATCTAAAATTGTTTGGATCTAGAAGGGTTAGATAAATGAATTTTAGGAATCCACATTTGTTTTGAAAAATGAGCTGTATGAAATCCTAAAGACTAAGTTCTATTAAGAGAACAATCTCTTTTCCAGTGTCCTCCACATTGACACTTAGTGCAAAAAGGGGTATTTTGAGGAACAAAATAGTTATTACTAAAAATTGGTTTAGAATGAGTATAACCAATACCCGAATGATTCCTCAAAGGTCTAATTTGAGAATACATTTTATCAAAGTTTTCTTTTCCATAAGTAATGTTTGAAAAACATTTTTTCAAGGAAAAAATTTCCGACTTTATTTTTAAAACAAGGTTCTTATCCTCCAAAACATTTGATTTTGAACTAGAGTTAGGCTCGAAAACATTTTTCTTAGAAATTAAATTTTCTAGATCCTTAGAAAGTTTATCCTTATCAGATTTGACTTTCTCAAGGGTTTTTAAAATACTTTAAAAATTAGAAGTTTTCATATCAAGATCATTAGAAAGATCTGATACATCTATGGTTAAAATTGAAATTCTAGAATTTTCCTTATCAAGTTTCTTTTTGAGTTTAGAATTTTATTTCTCAAGTAATTTAGCAAACCTAGATACTTATTCAAATGAAGGTAATGTATTATCTTCTGATGACAAAGACTCATCATTTGAAGATTCATAATATTTATTATAAGTGTAATTTTCATTTAAGGAAGCATTTGTAATAGCTTCAGCATTGTGTGCCTTATCCATGAGACAATGATCTTCAATTGGTAGTCTGGCTATAAGTCCAATATTATTTTGTCCTGAACTTTCATATTCTGAATAATTATCTGATAAATCACTACCACTTACACTCCATTTATCATTTTCCTTCAATACTTTCTTCGTCTTTGTCTTTTAATACTTTTTCTTATTTCTTTCAGAATTTTTCTCCTTTCTGTCTTTTCTCTTTAGTAAAGGACAATCAGGTCTTATATGACCTGCTTTCTTGCATTCATAACATGTTACCTATGAATCTTTCTTATCCTTCCTATCTTTCTTTTTGAATCTGTATTGGAAGTCTTTCTTTCCCACAATATTTTTCATCCTTCAAGGAAGATTGGATAACTCATTATCCGAATGATCACAATCACTTGAATCAGATACAACAACTTTCTTAGCTTTGGATCTTTTTATCCTTTCAGGTGCTTTAGCTTTTGATGTAGTAGTAAAAGCTACACTTCCATTTCCATTTTTCATCTTGTTAAAATTAGTATCTCTCTTCATTCTTTTATCATGTTGTAGAAGAGTTCCAAAGAGTTCATCAAGAGTTATCTGGGAAAATTTTCTGTTTTCATTAATAGCTATCCTTTTTGACTCCCATTCGTTCGGCATTATATCAATAATTTTGTCAACAAGAGCTTCATCATCAAGACCTTTTTCTCCCATTGATTGTAAACTGTTGATGATTGTCATAAATCTCTATTGCACTTTACATACTGTCTCTCCATAAGGAAAAAGAAATCCATGATACTCTGCTCAAATCATTGCTCTTCTTGTTTCTATAACCTTGGATGTACCAAAATGTGTGACTTCCAATTTCTTCTAAATACAGTTGGCTGCTTCACAAGAAGATATCTGGCTATATATATTTCTGGTCATAGAAATAGAAAAGTATTGTGTACCTTGTAATTTAGTTGATATTCTTGCTTCTCTTGGTTGGTGAAAGTACTGACTTCTTTGTCAGGAATTTTGTAACCTCCAGTAAGGATAATAAAATTGTCTACACCGGTGTTTATAAAAAATGTCTTCATTCAATCTCTCCAGTACTCATAATCGTTCCCATCAAAGATAGGTGCTCTAGTTGGATTTAGATTGTAAATTTATCCAATATTCATTCCTTCCATCTAATAATAATAGTATTTTCCACTCCAGACGTTAGTGTATTAAATAGTTGAAAGAGAAATATGAAAGAAAAAGAGCTAGTAGTACAAATCAGTGGAAACCTTCTCTGATACCAATTGTTGGATCGATATATAGATTTATATTAGATGGAACAATACAAGAGGGGGTGAATTGTAGGTTTAAAAACATTGTGTTTAAACACTTAAGAAATTAGTTTAAAAGATCTTAAACTAATACAAGTCACAACAGATACAATTAACCACAATTGTATTGGTTATAAGGAATGATACAATGTACTACTATAAGAAAATTAAAGCAATTGTATTCAAGATGAATACAATAATCAGAGTAATATAATAGTGAAGGATTCTACTGTAAAGCGTATAGAATCAATTGATACAATTTGTAATAGTATGATTGTAATTGAAATAATTACTAAGGAAAATGAAATGAAGAAAGGTAAATAATACAATTCCCTTTCTTAAAACAAACAGCAGTGGAAATGTAAAAGTATTACAATTCTTTTGACCCAAAGAGAAGGGTTATCCTTTCACCCAGGATAAGAGGTATGTCTTACCACCACCTTGGTAAGCCCTCAATACGATGATCGATACATCTGTCTTGCTATCCCCACAAGCCCTCGATACGATGATCGGTACATATGTCTATCCTCAGCAAGCCTTGATTGTTATCACCTAATCGGTCGCACAAAGCAGATCAAAGCACTTGATGAAATACAAAAACTAAGAATGAGTCGTTCACGTTTTGTAATCTCAAGTCTTTCGCACGAAGCAAGAGAGATGTCATAGCGTCTCTCTCTAGAACTTCATAGAAGCATAGAATGATCAAAGTCTCAATTGTTCTTCTCATATACAAATGACCTCCTATTTATAAGCCTCAGGTTCCAACGGTCACATTTCCTCCAATGGTCATATTTCTCTGGAAAACTTAGAGGGACTTGGACACCTAGAATTATAACGGTCATATTGAAATAGAAAACACGACATCGTTTTGATTAGTTTATAACTAACTCGATGACGTCGTTTTGGTTAAAACAAAAGATATATGAAGATGATAAACATGAGTACGATTGATATAAAACATGTGTTTTTGATAAAGGACCAAAACAAGCATGTAATGAAAGTGAAATATGAGTACTATAAGAATTACTTAGTGTAAAGTATTGATATGATACAAAGTGAGTATGATGCACAAAAGTCAGTACGATTGACAGAATCAGTACGATTGACAGAGTTAGTACAATTGACAGAGTCGGTACGATTGACATAGTCGGTACAATCAGCATAGTCAGTACAATCAGCATAGTCAGTACGATCAACATAGTCAGTACGATCAACATAGTCAGTATGATTAGTATAGTCAGTACGATCAGCATAGTCAGTACAATCAGCATAGTCAGTACGATCACCATAGTCAGTACGATCAGCATAGTCAGTACGATCAGCATAGTCAGTATGATCACCATAGTCAGTACGATCAGCATAGACATTTGTGATTTCCAAAACAAGACATAAAAGTCAAAAGAAAACTTTTCACTCAACAATTAGGTTTTCTAGGGCCATTTAATGGTTTGTTTGCCTTTTTTTATTGGGGTTTAGTTGAGTTTTATTAAGTTTTATTATGGTGTGTTAAGGTTTATTAGGGTTGAGAAGGTATTTTTAGGGTTATATTATGGTTTTATTTAGGTTTATTAGTTTAATTAGGGTTTATTAAGGATTTTTAGGGTTTATTGGGGTTTGTTAGGGGTTTATTAGTTTTTTTTTGTTTTATTAGGTTATATTAGTGTTTGTTAGGTCTTTTTAGATAATATAGCATGTTTTTATTGTTTGTGAGCATTTTGTTTTTTTTTGTGATCCTTTTTAGGGTTTCTTAGGTTATATTAGAGTTTATTACAGTTTATTAGGATTTCTACGGATTTTTAAGTTATATTAGCATTTTTTGTCTTTATTAGGTTATATTAGTGTTTTTAGGTCATTTTAGGTATTATAGTGCGCTTTTATTGTTTGTGATCATTTTTTTATTGTTTGAGAGTATTTTTAGGGTTTATTAGGTTATATTAGAGTTTATCAGGGTTTATAAGGATTTTTTAAGGCATACTAGAATTTTTTCTTTATTAGGGTTTTGTATGGTTTTATTAGGGGTTATTATGGTGTGTTAAGGTTTGTTAGGGTTAAGTAGGGTTTATTTGGATTTATTTATGGTTTATTAGGGTTTTTAGGGTTTGTTTGGGGTTTATTAGGGTTTATTTGTGTTTATTAGTGTCTATTAGGGTTGGTTAGGGTTGTTTAGGTTTTCTTAACGTGTTTTTAGGGTTTATTAGGTTTTATTATCATTTATTAAGGTTTATTAGGTATTTTTGGGGTCTTATTAGGGTTGAGTAGGGTTTCTTAGGGTTTTTAGGGATTATAAGGAGTTTTTAGGGATTATTAGTGTTTATTAGTGGTTTATTAGGGGTTTACTATGGTTTAATTTTTTATATTATGGTATATTAGGGTTTAATATTTTTGAGGTCTTTGAAGAATCTTTAGGGTTTTTGTTGCATTTTTAGGGTTTGTGTAGCGTTTTTAGAGTTTATGTAGCATTTTTAGTGTTTATGTAGAATTTTTAGGGTTTAGGTAGCGATTTTATGTTTTATGTATCATTTTTAGGGTTTATTTAATGTTTTTAGGGTTTATGTAGCGTGTTTAGGGTTTAGGTTTTTTGTAGCATTTTTTAGAGTTTATGTTGCATTTTTGGGTTTATGTAGCATTTTTAGGGGTGATGTAGTGTTTATGTTGCATTTTTTAGGGTGTATATAATTGTTTTGGGGTTCATGTAGTGTTTTTATGGTTTATATTGTGTTTTTAGGTTTTATGTAGCGTTTTTTAATGTTTATGTGGCATTTTTTAGGGTTTATGTCATGTTTTTTAGGGTTTATGTTATAGTTCTAGGGTTTATGTTACAATTCTAGTGTTTATGTAGTGATTTTAGGGTTTATGTAGCATTTTTGGGTTTATGTTGCGTTTTTTTGTTTATGTTGTGTTTTTAGTGTTTTTGTTGCATTTTTAGGGTTTATGTAACATTTTTAGGGTTTATGTATCTATTTGAAGCCTTTTTAGGGTTTTAATGGTTCTTTATGGTTTGTATTGTTTTTAGGGTTTTTAAGGGTTGTTTTCGGGTGTTTATGGTTTTTATGGCATCTGATGGCTTTTTAATGGTTTTTGGTGGGTTTTATGGGTTTATTTTTTTGTTTTGTTTTCTTGGGATTGATAGGGGCTGTTAAGGGTTTTTATTGTGTTTTAGTGTTTGTTTGGGTATTATAGTTGTTTTTAGGGTTTATATAATGTGTTTTAGCATTTTTGGGTTTCTTTAGTGTTTTTTAGTGTTCTTTAGAGTTTACTATGGTTCTTTAGGGTTTATTTAGGTTCTTTTGGGTTTATTAGTGTTCTTTAAAATTTGTTACAGTTTATTAGCATTTTTTATTGTATATTAGGGTTTTATTGGGCTTTTGTATTCATTAATAGCTTTTTATAGGGTTTATAAACCTTTTTAGGGCTATTTAGGATTTATTAGGGTTTATTTTATTTTTTAGGTTTTCGTAATGTGAATTTGGGTTTATTAAGATTTATTAGGGTTTATTATGATTTGTTAGGCTTTATTGGCGTTTATTAGGGGTTTTTATGGGTTGTTTCCATTTTTAACGATTTATTTGGAATTTTTAGGATTTGTTACGATTTATTTGGGGTTGTTAGGGTTTGTTACAATTTATTTTTGGGTTATTAGGGTTGTGTAGGGTTTATTAGTGAGTTGTAGGGTTTTGTAGGCTATTATTTGGATACTTTTTAGAGTTTTGTCGGGTTTGTTAGGGTTTTTAGTGATTATTATGGTTTATTATAGTTTAATAGTGTTTTCTTGTATATTAGGGGTTTTAGGGATTTTGTAGCATTTATTAGGGTATAATAGAGTTTGTTAGGGTTTATTACAGGTTATTACGAATTATTGGTGTTTATTAGGGTTTTTAGGGTTTAATAGTTGGTTTTATGGGTTATTAGGGTCTATTAGTGGTTCTTAGGGGTTATTAGGATTTTTAGTTTTTGTTAGGGTTTTAGGGTTTGTTACGGTTTGTTTGAGTTGTTGGGGGTTTTATGTGTTTTTTTGGGTTTTATGGGTGTGTTTGAATTTTTATGCTTTTTAGGGTTATTTTAGCATTTTTTGGGGTTTTGTTTAATTTTGTGGGTTTTGAAGCATTTTTTGGGTTTTTATAGCAATTGATAGGGTTTATGTAGCGTTGTTAGTGGCTTTTGTGGTTCTTTAGTGTTCTTTAGGGTTTTTTGGATTTTTAGGGTTCTTTAGGGTGTATTAGGGTTTCTTTTGAGGTTTGTAGGGTTTTCTAGGGGGTTTTAGGGTTTTTAAGGGTTTCTTTGGGTTGGTTAGGGTTTTTTAGGCATTTTTACGCTTTTAGGGGTTTTTAGAATTTTTAGTGGTTTTTAGGTTTTTTAAGGTTTTTTGAGGTTTTTTGAGGTTTTTTTGGGTTTTTTCAGTTTTTTCAGTGTTTTAAGGGTTTTAGGGGTTTAGGGTTTTTTTTGTATTTTTTAGGGTTTTTTGGGTTTTAGGTTTTTTAGGGGTTTTTTTGGGTTTTTATGGTTTTTTAGGGTTTTGTTAAGTTTTTCCAGGTTAGTTATGGTTTTTTTTAGTGAATATTAGTATTTTGAATGGTTAAATAGAATTTTTGTTGTATATTTGGGGTTTTAGGTATTTTATACCTTTTATTGGGGCCTAATAGGGATTTTATGGTTTATTACAATTTATTAGTGTTTATTAGGGTTTAGTAGTGGGCTTTAGGGTTTATTATGGTTTATTATTGGTTGGTAGGGTTTGTTATGATTTATTAGTTCTTATTAGAGTGATTTAGGGTGTCTAAGGGTTTGTTAGGGTTTCTAAGGGTGTGTTCGGGTTTCTAAGGGTCGGTTTGGGTTTTTATGGGTGGGTTAGGGTTTCTAAGGGTGTGTTATGGTTTCTAAGGGTTTCTAAGGTTGTGTTAGGGTTTATATGGGCGTGTTGGTGTTTTTAATGGTGTTCTAGGGTTTATAAGGGTTTGTTACGGTTTCTAAGGGTGTGTTAGGGTTTCTAAGGGTGTGTTAGTTATTCTTGGGTTTTCTTAGGGTTTTATTAGGGTTTTTTGGGTTTTTAGGGTTATGTTAGGACTTCTTATGGTTTCTTCGAGGGTTTTTAGTGTTTCATGAGGTTTTTTGTGTTTTTTGGGGTTTCTTAGTTCTTCTTGGGGTTTTTTAGGGCTTGTTATGGTTTGTTAGGGTTTTTAGGTTTTGTTATGTTTTTAGGGTTTTTTGGGGTTTGTTAGAGTTTTTAGGGTTTGTTAGGGTTTGTTAGTGTTTGTTAGGGTTTGTTAGGGTTTGTTAGAGTTTTTCATGGTTTTTATTCTTTATGGGGTTATTCATGGTTTTTCAGGGTTATTTAGTTGTTCATGGTTGTCACAGATGTGTAGAGCTAGTCGCAAGCTTCAATTTGATATGTGGTAGAGGTAAAACAGACACCCAGAGTATAGGTTATGGTCATTTGGAGGACTTAAAGACCTTTTGGGTCTTTAATAACATGATAAGGTGTTCCTATTAGTCACAAATGTATATATCTAGTCGAAAGATTCTATTTGATATATGGTAGAGGAAAAACTTACTCCCAGAGTAGATGTTATGGTCTTTTAGAGGGTTTAAGTACCTTTTTGGTCATTCAATGATGTGAGAAGGTGCTTCAGTGGATATAGAAGTGTAGGTCTAGTCTCAAGATTCGATTTGATTTGTGGTAGAGGCAAAATAGACACCCATAGAAGAAGTTATTGCAAAACAGACACCAGAAGCCAATCTTTTGACCATCCAAAGAGATTTAGGGTCTTTTGGGGGGTTGAAGAATGCCAGAAAGGGTTTCAGTGGTTACCATAGTGTGTATCTTTTCACAATATTCGATTAGATATGTGGTAGAGCCAAAATGAACACACGTAGAAGAAGTTATTGTCAATTTAAATTGAGCAACCCTCCTAGCGCCTAAAAACCTACGAAACCCACAACTCACTAAAATAGGAATAACTTCTCCTTCGGTTGTTCACTTGAGCTCTACCACATATCAAATTGAAGGCAGCGAAGAGATATACACATAAGGATAACTTGAACAAATTTCTAGTCATGTTTGGGACCCTAAAATCCCAAAAACCCATCAGAAGGCCTCCAAAACTCAATTTATGTGTCCAGATCCATGTCTAATTTTTTCTAAATGGTCATAACTTCTGATCTATGTTTCTGTTCTGCATCCGGCACCTATTTTTAACGTAGTTAATTCCATGAGATTTAGTTTGACTATTCACGGAGCAGAAATGGACACCTGAAGAAGAAGTTATGCCTTTTTTAATGACTGTGATTAGTTTGGTTTTTCGAGGCACCATTTCTTGCACTTTTGTCTTGTCTGCTATTTTTTCAAACAACTATAACTTATTATTACTATTATTATTATTATTATTATCATCATGTCATGAAAATGCACATGCACATGCATAGGCATTATTATTATATTTTTATTACCATGCATGTGCACATGCAATGTACACCCGTTATTTTATTATCTCCTGCATTGTTATTATTATTGTTATTATTGTTATTGTTGTTGTGGTTTTTGTTGTTGTTTTTGTTTTTGTTGTTGTTGTTGTTGTTGTTGTTGTTGTTGTTATAATCACATGCAAATGCACATCCAAATGCACATACACGCACATTCAATGAACGTGTGTTATTCTATTATCACATGCGTTGATATTATTAATATTATTAACATTATTATTATTATTATCATCACCACCATCACATGCAAATTCAATGCACGAGAGTTATTATTTATTACCATACACATGCACAAGTAATGCACATGCAATATTCTATTATCATATACATTAGTACTACTACTATTATCACCACCACCACAACTATTATTACTACTCCTATTATTATTACTATCATCACATCCAAATGTAGATGCACATGCATTATTATTTATTATTTATTACCATGTACGTGCATATGCAATGCACTTGTATTATTCTTTTATTATTATTATTATTATTATTATTATTATCATAGTTTTTATTTTTATTTTTATTATTATTATTATAATTATCATTATTATAATCATTATCACATGCAAATTCACATGCATGTGCGTTTTTATTTATTATTTATTACCATGCATATGCATGCATCAATAATATTAGTATTATTACAATTAGTATTATTAATATTATCATCAAATGTAAATTCACATGCACATGCATGTGTGTTCTTATTTATTATTATTTATTTATTATTTACTATTATGCACGTTCACGTGAAATGCAATTGTGTTATTCAATTATTATTATTATTATTATTTTTGTTGTTGTTGTTGTTTGTATCATCAAATACAAATGCACATGCACGTGTTTTGTTTTTTATAATTTATTACCATGCACGTGCATGCATCATTATCATTATCATTACATGTAAATAAACATACACATGAGTTATTATATGTTATTTATTATCATGCACATGCAAATACAATGCACTTGCGTTATTCTATCATCACATGTGTTATTATTATTTATTCTAATGCACGTGCACAGGCAATGCACGTGCGTTATTCTATTATCACATGAGTTATTATTTATTATTTATTATCATTCACATGGAAATGCACATTCATGTGGACTTGGTTATTATTTATTGTTTATTACCATGCACATGCACATGCACATGCACTTGTATGTGCATAATTATTTATTATTTATTATCATTCACATGCACATACACATGCAATTCACATGCCTTATTATTTATAATTTATTATTTATTATCATTCACATGCAAATGCGCAAGCATATACACATGCACGTGGGTTATGATTTATTATTTATACCATGAAAATGCATATGCACATGCACGTACGTTATTACTACTACTATTATTCGAGGTATTTTTATGGTTTACTGTCATTTTTTAGGATTTTAGGTGTTATTAACATTTAGTATGGGTTGTTAGGGTTTTAGGGTTTTTAAATGGTATATTAGCATTTTTCAAGTTTTGGTGGGGGTTATTAGGATTTTATTTGGGTTTATTATGGTGTGTTATGGTTTATTAGGGTTTATTAGGCATTTTTAGAGTTTTATTAGGATTGAGTTGGGTTTATTAGGGTATATTATGATATATTATGATATATTTGGGTATGTTTAAGATTTATTAGGGTTTATTATGGTTCATTATGGTTTATTAATTTTTAAGAGGGTATATTAGGGTTTTTTAGTGTTTAGTAGTGTTTATTCTGGTTTATTAGTGCTTTTAAGCTTTGATAGGTTTTATTAGCATTTATTAGGGGTTTTAGGGCTTTTTAATGGTATATTTTTGTTTTTAGGGTTTAGTGGGGTTTATTATGGTTTATTATGGTGTGTTAAAGTTTATTAGGGTTGAGTAAGTATTTTTAGGGTTTTATTAGGGTTGAGTCGGTATCTTTAAGGTTTTATTAGGGTTTATTAGGGGTGATTACAGTTTATTAGGGTTTGTTAGGATTTTTTAGGGTTTACTAGGGTTTGTTAGTGTTTTTATTAGGGTAAATGCGTGTTTTATAGCTTTTATTAATATATATGATGGGTTGTTACAACTTCTTACATTTTATTTGCGTGTTTTTAGTTTTTGTGAGCATTTTTAATGGTTTATTAGCTTTTATTTGAATTTATTAGGGTTTATTAGGGTTTCTAGGGCTTTTTAATGGTTTGTTTGTGTTTTTTTGTTTATTTGGGTTTAGTTGGGTTTTATTAGTTTTTGTTATGGGGTGTCAAGGTTTATTAGGGTTGAGAAGGTATTTTTAGGGTTTTATTATGGTTTTATTTGGGTCTATTAGTTTTTATTAGGGTTTATTAGGGATTTTTAGTGTTTATTAGTGTTTGTTAGGGGTTTATTAGTTTTTTTGTTTTATTAGGTTATATTAGTGTTTGTTATGTCTTTTTAGATAATATAGCATGTTTTTGTTGTTTGTGAGTGTTTTGTTTTTGTTTGTGGGCGTTTTTAGGGTTTCTTAGGTTATATTAGAGTTTATAATGGTTTCTTAGGGTTTCTAGGGATTTTTAAGGTATATTAGCATTTTTTGTCTTTAATAGGTTATATTAGTGTTTTTAGGCCTTTTTAGGTAATATAGCGTGTTTTTATTGTTTGTGGTCATTTTGTTATTGTTTGTGAGCGTTTTTAGGGTTTATGAGGTTTTATTAGAGTTTATCAGGGTTTCTAGAGATTTTTTAAGGTATACTAGCATTTTTTTTCTTTATTAGGGTTTTGTAGGGTTTCATTAGGGGTTATTATGGTGTGTTAAGGTTTGTTAGGGTTGAGTAGGGTTTATTTGGCTTTATTTATGTTTTATTAGGTATTTTAGGGTTTGTTTGGGGTTTATTTGGGTTTATTAGTGTTTATTAGTGTCTATTAGGATTATTTAAGGTTGTTTAGGTTTTATTAATGTGTTTTTAGGGTTTATTAGGTTTTATTATCATTTATTAGGGTGTATTAGGTATTTTTGGGGGTTTATTAGGGTTGAGTGGAGTTTCGTAGGTTTTTTAGGGATTATAAAGTGTTTTTAGAGATTATTAGAGTTTAATAGGGGTTTATTAGGGTTTAATGTTTTATATTATGGTATATTATGGTTTAATATTTTTGAGGGATTTGAAGCATCTTTAGGGGTTTTCTAGCATTTTTTAGGGTTTGTGTAGCGTTTTTAGAGTTTATGTAGCATTTTTAGTGTTTATGTAGCTTTTTTAGGGTTTAGTTAGTGGTTTTAGATTTTATGTATCATTTTTAGGGTTCATGTAAAGTTTTAAGGGTTTATATAGCATGTTTAGGGTTTAGGTTTTATGTAGCATTTTTAAGGTTTATGTTGCATTTTAGGGCTTTATGTAGCGTTTTTAGGGGCAATGTAGCGTTTATGTTGCATTTTTAGGGTTTATGTAATGTTTTAGGGTTCATGTAGTGTTTTTAGGGTTTATATTGTGTTTTTAGGTTTTATGTTGTGTTTTTTATTGTTTATTTTGCGTTTTTTAGGGTTTATGTTGTGATTTTTATGGTTTATGTTACTGTTCTAGGGTGTATGTGGTGCTTTTAGGCTTTATATAGCGTTTTTTGGGTTTCTGATGCATTTTTTTTGTTTATGTTGCGTTTATAGGGTTTATGTTATATTTTTAAGGGTTTATGTAACATTTTTAGGGTTTATGTATCAATTTGAAGCCTTTTTTTTGGATTTTAACGGTTGTTTATGGTTTGTAGTTTTTTTAGGGTTTTAAGGGTTATTAACGGGTGTTTATGGTTTTTATGGTATCTGATGGCTTTTTAATGGTTTTTGGGGGGGTTTATTGGTTTATTTGTTTTTTTTGTGGTTGATAGGGGTTGTTAGGATTTTTTAGTGTGTTTTAGGGTTTGTTTAGATATTGTGGTGATTTTTAAGGTTTATATAACGTGTTTTATCATTTTTTTGGTTTCTTTAGGGTTTTTTGTGTTCTTTAGAGTTTAATATGGTTCTTTAGGGTTTATTAGGTTTCTTTAGTGTTTATTAGTGTTCTTTAGGATTTGTTAGAGTTTATTAACACTTTTTATTGTATATTAGGGTTTTATTGGGATTTTGTAGGCATCAATAGATTTTTCTAGGGTTTATAAACATTTTTAGGGTTATTTAGGATTTATTAGAGTTTATTAGGGTTTATTTTATTTATTAGGGTTTAGTAACATGCATTTGGGTTTATTATGATTTATTAGGGTTTATTATGATTTGTTAGGATTTATTGCGGTTTATTAGGGTTTTGTTTTGGTTTGTTTCGGTTGTTATGAGTTATTTGGAATTGTTAGAATTTGTTATGATTTATTTGGGATTTTTAGGGTTTGTTACGATTTATTTTGGGGTTATTAGGGTTTGTTAGGGTTTATTAGTGGGTTGTAGGATTTTTTAGGCTATTATTTGGTGGTTTTGTAGCGTTTTGTCGGGTTTGTTAGGGTTTCTAGTGATTATTAGAGTTTATTATGGTTTAATAGTGTTTTTTATTGTATATTCGGGGTTTTAGGGATTTTTTAGCATTTATTAGGGTATAATAGAGTTTCTTAGGGTTTATTACAAGTTATTATGATTTATTAGTGTTTATTAGGATTTTAGGGTTTAATAGTTGGTTTTAGGGGTTATTAGGGTTTATTAGTGGTTCATAGGGGTTATTAGTGGTTGTTAGGGTTTCTTAGGGTTTTTAGGGTTTGTTACGGTTTGTTTGAGTTGTTTGGGGTTTTATGCATTTTTTGGATTTTATGGGTGTGTTTGGATTTTTTATGCTTTGTTAGGGTTATTTTAGCATTTTTTGGGGTTTTGTTGCGTTTTGTGGGTTTTGAAGCATCTTTCGGTTTTTTGTAGCAATTTTTAGGGTTTATATAGCATTGTTAGTGGCTTTAGTGGTTCTTCAGGGTTTTTTATGGTTCTTTATGGTGAATTAGGGTTTCTTTTGAGTTTTTAGGGTTTTCTAGGGGTTTTTAGTGTTTTTAAGGGTTTCATAGTGTTTTTTAGGGGTTTGTTAGGAATTTTTAATCTTTTTAGGGTTTATTTTAGTGTTTTTTAGGGTTTTTAGTGTTTTTGAGGGGTTTTTGAGGTTTTTTGAGGTTCTTTTAGGGTTTTTTAGTTTTGTTTTCATGTTTTTTCAGTATTTTTGTGTTTTTAGGGGGTTTAGGGTTTTTAGGGTTTTTTAGGTTTTTAGGATTTTTTAGGGGTTTTAGGGTTTTTAGGGTTTTTTAGGGTTTTTAGGGTTATTTGGGTTTTTAGGGTTTTTTAGGGTTTTGTTAGGTTTTGCTGGGTTTGTTAGGGTTTTTTTCTTAATATTTTCATTTTGAATGGTTTAATAGAATTTCTGTTGTATATTTGGGTTTTTAGGTATTTTGTAACTTTTATTGGGGTATAATAGGATTTTTAGGGTTTATTGTGATTTATTAGTGTTTATTAGGGTTTAGTAGTGGGATTTTGGGTTTATTATGGTTTATTATTGGTTGTTATGGTTTGTTAGGACTTATTAGTGCATATTAGAGTGATTTAGGATTTCTAAGGGTTTGTTAGGGTTTCTAAGGGTGTGTTAGGGTTTCTAAGGGTGAGTTAGGGTTTTTATGGGTGGGTTAGGGTTTCTAAGGGTGTGTTATGGTTTCTAAGGGTTTCTAAGGTTGTGTTAGGTTTTTATGGGTGTGTTGGTGTTTCTAAGGGCGTGCTAGGTTTTCTAAGGATGTTTTAGGGATTCTAAGGGTGTGTTAGGGTTTCTAAGGGTGTGTTAGTGTTTCTTAGGTTTGCTTAGGGTTTTGTTAGGGTTTTTAGTGTTTTGTTTGGGTTTATTATGGTTTCTTAGGGGGTTTTAGGGTTTCTTCGGGTTTTTTTGGGTTTATTGGGGTTTCTTAGTGCTTCTTGGGAATTGTTAGGGATTGTTGGGGTTTTTTAGGGTTAGTTATGTTTTTTTAGGGTTTCTGGGGTTTGTTAGGGTTTGTTATGGTTTGCTAGGGTTTGTTAGTGTTTTTTATGGTTTGTTAGGGGTTTTCATGGGTTTTAATGGTTTTTAGTGTTTATGGGGTTATTCATGGTTTGTTAGGGTTATTTAGTTGTTCATGGTTGTCACAGATGTGTAGAGCTAGTCACAAGCTTCAATTTGGTATGTGGTAGAGGTGAAACAGACACCCAGAGTAGAAGTTATGGTCACTTGGATGACTTAAGGACCTTTTGGGACTTTGAAAATGTGACAAGTTGTTTCTATTGTTCACAAATGTGTAGATCTAGTCGAAAGTTTTGATTTTATATATGGTAGCGGCTAAACGGACTCCCGGAGTAGAAGTTATGTTCTTTTGGAGGGCTTAAGTACCTTTTTGGGCCTTCAAGGATGTGATAAGGTGCTTTAGTGGTTATAGGAGTGTATTTCTAGTTGCAAGCTGCGATTTTATATGTGGTAGAGGAAAAACAGGCACCCATATAAGAAGTTATTGAAAAACGGATACCAGAAGCCAATCTTTTGACCATCCAAAGTGATTTTAGGTCTTTTGGGGGGTTGAAGAATGTCACAAAGGGTTCCAGTGGTGACCAGTGTGTGCATCTTTTCACAATTATTGATTCGATATCTGGTAGTCCCAAAAGGAACACACGTAGCAGAAGTTATTGTCATTTTAAATTGAGCAACTCCCCTAGTGCCTAAAAACCTAAGAAACCCACAACTCACTAAAATACACATAAATTCTCCTTTGGGTGTCCATTGGATCACTTTAACCAGTAAAATCGAAGCTCATGAGATGAGTGAGGACCAAGATTAGTAGAAACTATTAGAAGATCAAAGCAATATAATATATATTAGTTATACCACTCCAAAAAAAATTACAACTTCAAACGACCATAACTTTCGGTTTTCCGTTTGAGCTCTACCATATATCAAATCGAAAGTAGTGAAGAGATATACGTATGAGAATGACTTGAACATATTTCAAGTCATTTTTGAGACCCTAAAATCCCAAAACCCATCATAAGGGATCCAAAACTCTATTTTCGTGTACGGATCCTTGTCAAATATTTCTTAAAATGGTCATAACTTCTGATCTGTGTGTATTTTCGTCCTCCAACACCTGTTTTTATCATTGTTCTTTCCACGAGATTCAGTTTGACTATTCACAGAGTGGAAATGGACACTTGATGAAGAAGTTTTGCCTTTTTCAATGATTGTGATTTGTTAGGTTTTTCGAGACCCCATTTCTAGCAGTTTTGTCATGTTTGCTGTTTTTTCAGACAACTATAACTTTTTATCACGGTTATTATTATTATTATTATCATCATCTCATCCACATTCACATGCAAATTCACATGCATTATTATTATATTTTAATTACTATGCACGTGCACATGCAATGCACACATGTTATTTTATCATCACATGCGTTGTTATTATTATTGTTATTATTATTGTGGTTGTTGTGGTTGTTGTTGTTATTATCATCACATGCAAATGCACAATTGAATTCACATACACGTACATTCAATGTACGTGTGTTATTCTATTATCACATGCATTGTCATTATTAATATTATTATTATCATCATCATCATCATTATCATCATCACATGCAAATGCAATGCATGGGCGTTAATATTTATTACGATGCTCGTACACACGTAATGCACGTGAAATATTCTATTATCACATGCATTGGTACTACTACTATTATCACCACTACTACTACTATTATTACTAATGCTGTTATTATTACTATTATCACATGCAAATGTAGATGCACGTGCGTTCTTATTTATTATTTATTACCATGCACGTGCATATGCAATGCACTTGTATTATTCTTTTATTATTATTATTATTATTATCACAATTATTATTATTATTATTATCATTATTATCATTAGTATTATCATTATCACATGAAAATGCAAATTCATGTGCGTTGTTATTTATTATTTATTACCATGCACGTGCATGCATTATTATTATTATTATTACCATTAGTATTTTTAATATTATCATCAAATGTAAATGAATATGCACATGCATGTGCGTTCTTATTTATTATTATTTATTTATTATTTACTACTATGCATGTGCATAAGAAATGAACTTTCATTATTCGGTTATTATTATTATTATTATTATTTTTGTTTGTATCATCAAATACAAATTCACAAGCACGTGCGTTGTTATTTACTATTTATTACCATGCACGTGCATGCATCATTATCATTATCATTAAATTAAATACAAATACATGTGCGTAATTATATATTATTTATTATCATGCACATTCAAATGCAATTCACTTGCGTTATTCTATTATCACATGTGTTATTATTATTTATTCTCATGCACGTGCACACGCAATGCACGTTCATTATTCTATTATCACATGCGTTATTATTTATTATTTATTATCATTCAAATGCAAATGCACATTCATGTGGACTTGGTTATTATTTATTATTTATTACCATGCACATGCACATGCACATAAACATAAACATGCACTTGGATATACCTTATTATTTATTATTTATTATCATTCACTTGCTTATGCACATACACATGTAATTCACATGCGTTATTATTTATAATTTATTATTCATTATCATTCACATGAAAATGCACATGCATATGCACATGCACGTGCATTATGATTTATTATTTAAACCATGAACATGAATATGCACATGCACCTAAGATATTACTATTATTATTATTAGAGGTATTTTTTGGGTTTACTAGCATTTTTTATAATTCTTAGGTGTTATTAACATTTATTATGGTTTGTAAGGGTTTTAGGGTTTTTAATGGTATATTATCATTTTTTAAGGTGTGGTGGGGTTTGGGTTTATTATGGTGTTTTAAGGTTTATTAGGGTTTATTAGGTATTTTTTGGGTTTTATTAGGATTGAGATGGGTTTATTAGGGTATATTATGGTATATTATGGTATATTTGGGCATGTTTAGGATTTATTAGGGTATATTATCGTTCATTGTGTTTTATTAATTTCTAATAGGGTATATTATGGGTCTTTAGGGTTTAGTAGTGTTTATTAGGGTTTTTAGTTATTTTAAGATTTGTTAGGTTTTATTAGCATTTATTAGGGGTTTTAGTGCATTTTAGTGGTATATTTGCATTTTTAGGGTTTAGTGGTGTTTATTATGGTTTATTATAGAGTGTTAATGTTTATTAGGGTTGATTAGGTATTTTTTGGGCTTTATTAGGGTTGAGTAGGTATATTTATGGTTTTATTGGGGTTTATTAGGGTTGAGTAGTGTTTATTAGGGTTTGTTAGGGATTTTTAGGGTTTACTAGGGTTTATAGTTTTTTTTATTTGGGCATATGAGTGTTTTTCAGTTTTTGTTAATATATATGAGGGGTTGTTAGGACTTTTTATGTTTTATTAGCGTGTTTTTAGTGTTTGTGAGAATTTTTTATTGTTTATTAGGTTTTATTAGAATTTATTATTGTTTATTAGGGTTTCTAGGGCTTTTTAATGGGTTGTTTGTGTTTTTTTGTTTATTGGGGTTTAGTTGGGTTTTATTAGGTTTGATTATGGTGGGTCATGGTTTATTAGGGTTGGGAAGGTATTTTTAGGGTTTTATTATGGTTTAATTAGGGTTTATTAGTTTTTATTAGGGTTTATTAGGGATTTTTAGGGTTTGTTAGGGTTTGTTAGGGGTTTATTGGTCTTTTTTGTTTTATTAGGTTATATTAGTGTTTGTTAAGTCCTTTTAGATAATATAGTGTTTTTTATTGTTTGTGAGAATTTTGTTTTTGTTTGTGATCATTTTTAGGGTTTCTTAGGTTATATTAGAGTTTATTATAGTTTATTATAGTTTTTAAAGATTTGAAGGTATATTAGTGTTTTTGTCTTTATTAGGTTATATTAGTGTTTTTAGGTCTTTTTAGGTAATATAGCCTGTTTTTATTGTTTTTTATCATTTTTTTGTTTTTTGTGAGAATTTTTAGGGATTATTAGGTTATATTAGAGTTTATCAGGGTTTCTAGGGATTTTTTAAGGTATACTAGGGTTTGTTTTTGTTATTATGGTTTTCTAGGGTTTTATTAGGGGTCATTATGGTGTGTTAAGGTTTTTTAGGGTTGAGTAGGGTATATTTGGATTTATTTATGGTTTATTAGGGATTTTTAGGATTTGTTTGTGGTTTATTATAGTTTATTAGTGTTTATTAGTGTCTATTAGGATTGGTTAGGGTTGTTTAGGTTTTCTTAATGTTTTTTTAGGGTTTTTTTGTTTTTTTATCATTTATTAGGGTCTATTAAGTATTTTTGAAGTTTTATTAGGGTTGAGTAGAGTCTCTTAGGGTTTTTAGGGACTAAAAGGTGTTTTTTGGGATTATTATAGTTTATTAGAGGTTTATTATGTTTTAATTTTTTATATTATGGTATATTAGGGTTTAATATTTTTGAGGGTTTTGAAGTGTCTTTAGGGTTTTTTGTAGCATTGTTTAGTGTTTGTGTAGAGTTATTTGAGTTTATATAGCATTTTTAGTGTTTATGTAGTGCCTTTAGGGTTTAGTTAGTAGTTTTAGGTTTTATGTAGCATTTTTTAGAGTTTATGTGTCGTTTATAGGGTTTATGTAGCGTGTTTAGGGTTTAGGTTTTATGTAGAAATTTTTAGGGTTTATGTTTCGTTTTCTGGGTTTACGTAGCGTTTTTAGGGGTGATGTAGCTTTTATGTTGCATTTTTTAGGGTTTACGTAATGTTTTTAGTGTTCCTGTAGTGTTTTTAGGGTTTATGTTGTGTTTTTTGGTTTTATGTAGCATTTTTTAATGTTAATGTTGCGTTTTTTAGGTTTTATTTTACGGTTTTGTGGTTTATGTAGTGCTTTTTTGGGTTTATGTAGCGTTTTTTGGGTTTATGTTGTGTTTTTTGGGTTTATGTTTCGTTTTTGGGGTTTATGTTTCATTTTTAGGGTTTATGTAACATTTTTTGGGTTTATGTATCTATTTGTTTCCTTTTAGGGTTTTAATGGTTGTTTATGGTTTGTAGTGGTTTTTAGGGTTTTAAAGGGTTTTTAACGGGTGTTTATGGTTTTTATGGTATTTGATGTGTTTTCAATGGTTTTTTGGGGGTTTTAAGGGTTTATTTGTTTTTTCGAGATTGATAGGGGTTGTTAGGGTTTTTTAGTGTTTTTTAGGGTTTGTTTGGGTATTGTAGCGGTTTTTAGGGTTTATGTATGTGTTTTAGCATTTTTTAGATTCTTTAGTGTTTTTTAGTGTTCTTTAGAGTCTATTATGGTTCTTTAGGGTTTATTAGGGTTCTTTAGAGTTTATTAGTGTTCTTTAGGATTTGTTACGGTTTATTAGCATTTTTTATTGTATATTAGGGTTTTATTGGGCTTTTGTAGGCATTAATTGCTTTTTCTAGGGTTTATAAACCTTTTTAGGGTTATTTAGGATTTATTTGGGTTTCTTGGGGTTTATTTTATTTATTAGGGTTTATTAACGTGTATTTGGGTTTATTACGATTTATTTGGGTTTATTATGATTTGTTAGGGTTTATTGCGGTTTATTAGGGGTTTGTTATGATTTATTTCAGTTTGTTACAATTTATTGGGCATTGTTAGGTTTGGTTACGATTTATTTGGGGTTGTTAGGGTTTGTTATAATTTATTATGGGGTTATTAGGGTTTGTTAGGGTTTATTAGCGGGTTGTTGGGTTTTGTAGGCAATTATTTGGTAGGTTTTGTAGTGTTTTGTCGAGTTTGTTAGGGTTTTTAGTGATTATTAGGATTTATTATGGTTCAATAGTGTTTTCTATTGTATATTAGGGGTTTTAGGGATTTTTTAGAATTTATTAGAGTCTAATAGGGGTTTTTAGGTTTTATTATGGGTTGTTGTGATTTATTAGTGTTTATTAGGGTTTTAGGGTTTAATAGTGGGTTTCAGGTATTAATTGGGTTTATTAGTGGTTCTAGGGGATATTATTGGTTGTTAGGGTTTGTTAGGTTTTGGTAGGGTTTTAGGGTTTAATAGTGGATTTCAGGTATTATCTGGTAAATGCACATGCATGCCCGTTATTATTTATTACCATGTACGCGCACACACAATTCCCCTACATTATTCTATTATCACATGCATTGTTATTGTTATTGTTATTATTACTATTATTGTTATTATTGTTATTATCATCAAATGAAAATACAAATGCACATGCGTTATTATTTATTACCATACACGCGCACATTCAATACATGTGTGTTATTCTATTATCACATGCACTATTATTATTAATATTACTATTTTTATTATTATTATCATCACGTGCGCTGTGAGTTGTTATTTATTATCATGCACTACACCCGCAATGCATGTCCATTATTCTATTATCACATGCATTGTTGTTGTTATTATTATTATTATTACCGTTATTATTATTATTATTTTTATTATCATCATCTCATGCACATTCACATGCACCCGCAATGCACATACACATTCACATTTTATTAGTGGTTCTTAAGGGTTATTAGTGGTTGTTATGGTTTTCTATCTTTTGTTAGGGTTTTTAGGGTTTGTTACGGTTTGTTTGAGTTGTTTGGGGTTTTAGGAATTTTTTAGGTTTTATGGGTGTGTTTGAATTTTTTATGCTTTGTTAGGGTTATTTTAGCATTATTTGGGGTTTTGTTTCGTTTTGTGGGTTTTAAATCATTTTTTGGTTTTTTTAGAAATTGTTAGGGTTTATGTAGCGTTGTTAGTGACTTTAGTGGTTATTTAGGGGTTTATTAGGGGTATATTAGGGTTTAATTTTTTATATTATGGTATATTAGGGTTAAATATTTTTGAGGGTTTTGAAGCATCTTTGGGGTTTTATAGCATTTTTTAGGGTTTGTGTAGCCTTGTTATAGTTTATGTAGCATTTTTAGTTTTCATGTAGCATTTTTAGGGTTTAGTTAGTGGTTTTAGGTTTTATGTATCATTTTTAGGGTTTATGTAATGTTTTTAGGTTTTATGTAGTGTGTTTAGGGTTTAGGTTTTATGTAGTATTTTTAAGGGTTTATGTTGCATTTTCTGGGGTTTTGTAGTATTTTTATGGGTGATGTAGCTTTTATGTTGCATTTTTTAGGATTTATGTAACGTTTTTAGGGTTCATGTAGTGTTTTTAGGGTTTTTATTGTTTTTTTAGGTTTTATTTAGCATTTTTTAATGTTTATGTTGCGTTTTTTAGGGTTTATGTTTTGTTTTTTAGGGTTTATGTTACAGTACTAGGGTTTATGTAGTGATTTTAGGGTTTATGTAGCATGTTTTCGATTTATGTTACGTTTTTTGGTTTATGTTGCGTTTTTAGGGTTTTTGTTGCATTTTTATGGTTTATGTAAAGTTTTTAGGGTTTATGTATCTATTTGAAGCCTTTTTTAGGGTTTTAATGGTTGTTTATGGTTTGTAGTGTTTTTTAGGTTTTTTAAGGGTTATTAATGGGTGTTTATGGTTTTTTATGGTATCTGGTGGCTTTGTAATGGGTTTTGGTGGGTTTTATGCGTTTATTTGTTTTTTTGGGATTGATAGGGGTTGTTAGGGTTTTTAGTGTGTTTTAGGGTTCGTTTGGGTATTATAGCAGTTTTAGGGTTTATATAATGTGTTTTAGCGTTTTTGGGTTCTTTAGGGTTTTTAGTGTTTTTTTGAGTTTAATATGGTTCTTTAGGGGTTATTAGGGTTCTTTAGGGTTTATTAGTGTTATTTAGGATTTGTTACAGTTAATTAGTATTTTTATTGTATATTAGGGTTTTATTGGGCTTTTGTAGGCATTAATAGCTTTTTCTACGGTTTATCAACCTTCTTAAGGGTTATATAGGATTTATTCGGGTTTGTTAGGGTTTATTTTATTTATTAGGGTTTGATAACATTTATTTTGGTTTATTACGATTTATTAGGGTTTATTATGATTTGTTAGTGTTTATTAAGGTTTATTAGGGGTTTGTTATGGTTTGTTTTAGTTTTTTATGATTTATTTGGCATTTTTAGGATTTGTTACGATTTATTTGGGGTATTTGGGGTTTGTTACAATTTATTTTTGGGTTATTAGGGTTTTTAGGGTTTATTAGTGCGTTGTAGGGTTTTATAAGCTATTATTTGGAGATTGTTGTAGCATTTCTTCCGGTTTGTTATGGTTTTTAGTGATTATTAGGTTTTATTATGGTTTAATAGTGTTTTTATTGTATATTAGGGGTTTTAGGGTTTTTTTTATTGTTTATTAGGGTCTAATAGAGTTTGTTAGGGTTTATTACATGTTATTACAATGTATTAGTGTTTATTAGGGTTTTTATGGTTTAATAGTGGGTTTTACGGGTTATTAGGGTATATTAGTGGTTCTTAGGGGTTATTAGTGGTTCTTAAGGTTTGTTAGGTTTTATTAGGGTTTTTAGGGATTGTTACGATTTGTTTGAGTTGTTTGGGGTTTTATGCAATTTTTTTTTGGTTTTATGGGTGTGTTTGTATTTTTTATGCTTTGTTAGGGTTATTTTAGCGTTTTTGGGGTTTTGTTGAATTTTGTGGGTTTTGAAGCATTTTTCTAGTTTTTGTAGCAATTGATAGGGTTTATGTAGCATTGTTAGTGGTTGTAGTGGTTCTTTAAGATTCTTTAGGGTTTTTAGGGGTTTTAGGGTTTTTTACGGTTCTTGAGGATGTATTTGGGTTTCTTTTGAGGTTTTTAGGGTATTCTAGGAGGGTTTTAGGGGTTTAAAGGGTTTCATAGGGTTGGTTATGGTTTTGTTAGTCATTTTTAGGCTTTTCTAGAATTTTTAGTGGTTTTTAGGTTTTTAGGGTTTTTTGAGGTTTTTTGAGGTTTTTTGGGGTTTTCAGGTTTGTTTTCGGGTTTTTTTTGGTTTTTAGGGGTTTTAGGGTTTTTTAGGGTTTTTAGGGTTTTTTAGGGTTTTTTTAGGGTTTTTAGTGTTTTTTAGGGTTTTTATGGTTTTTAGGGTTTTGTGAGGTTTTGTCGGGTTTGTTAGGGCTTTTTTGTGAATATTAGCATTTTAAATGGTTTAATAGTGTTTTTGTTGTATATTTTGGTTTTAGGTATTTTGTAGCTTTTATTAGGGCCCAATTGGTTTTTGTGGGGTTTATTGCGATTTATTAGTGTTTATTAGGGTTTAGTAGTGGGATTTAGGGTTTATTAGGGTTTATTATAGTTTATTATTGGTTGGTAGGGTTTGTTAGGATTTGTTAGTTCTTATTAGAGTGATTTAGGGTGTCTAAGGGTTTTTTTGGGTTTCTAAGGGTGGGTTAGGGTTTTTATGGGCGTGTTAGGGTTTTTAAGGCTGTGATACAATTTCTAAGGGTTTCTATGGTTGTGTTAGGGTTTCTATTGGTGTGTTGGGGTTTCTAAGGGTGTGCTCGGGTTTCTATGGGTGTGTTGGGGTTTCAAATGGTGTTTTAGGGTTTCTAAGGGTGTGTTAGTGTTTCTTAGGTTTTTTTAGGGTTTTGTTAGGGTTTTTAGGGTATTTAGGTTTATGTTAGTGTTTATTATGGTTTCTTAGGAGTTTTTTAGGGTTTCTTTGGGTTTTTTGTGTTTATTGGGGTTTCTTAGAGCTTCATGAGGTTTGTTATGGATTTTTAGGGTTTGTTAGGATTTTTTAGGATTTGTTATGTTTTCAGGGGTTTTGGGGGTTTGTTGGGGTTTGTAAGGGTTTGTTAGGGTGTTTTATTGTTTGTTAGGGGTTTTTTAGTGTTTTTTAGGGTTTTTCATGGTTTTTAATTTTTTTTAGTGTTTATGGGGTTATTCATGGTTTTTAGAGTTATTTACTTGTTCATGGTTTTCACAGATGTATAGAGCTTGTCGCAAGTTTCAATTTGATATGTGGTAGAGGTGAAACGGACACCCAGAGCAGAAGTTATGGTCATTTGAAGGACTTAAGGAACTTTTGGGTCTTTAAGAACATGATAAGGTGTTCTTGTTGGTCACAGATGTGTAGATCTAGTCGAAAGCTTTGATTTGATATATGGTAGAGGCAAAACGGACTCCTAGATTAGAAGTTATGGTCTTTTGGAGGGATTAAGTACCTTTTGGGGACTTCAAGGATGTGAGAAGGTGCTACAGTGGTTATAGGAGTGTAGGTCTAGTCTCAAGCTTCGATTTGATAAGTGGTAGAGGCAAAACAAACACCCATAGAAGAAGTTATTGCAAAACGAACACCAGAATCCAATCTTTTGACCATCCAAATGGATTTTGGGTCTTTTGGGGGGTTGAAGAATGTCAGAATGAGTTCCAGTGGTTACCAGAGTGTATCTTTTCACAATCTATGATTTGATATGTGGTAGAAACAAAATAAACACACACAGTATAAGTTATTTTCATTTTAAATTGAGAAACCCTCCTAGCGACAAAAAACCTCAGAAACCCACAACTCACTAAAATAGGCATAACATCTCCTTCGGGTGTCCGTTTGAGCGCTGTGACTAGTAAAAGTGAAGCTCGTGAGATGAGTGAGGACTAAGTCTAATCGAAACTATGAGTAGATAAAAGAAACAGGAGATATGTTAGTTATACCACTCCAAAAAAGTCCAACTTCAAACGGCCATAACTTTCACTAATGTTATCCATTTAAGCTCTACCACATATCAAATCAAAGGCAGTGAAAAGATCTACAAAGAAGGCTAACATGAACAAAGTTCAAGTCACGTTGGTCTTGTATACTGTTTTTTCAAACAACTATAACTTCTTATTACTGTTATTATTATTATTGTTATTATTATTATTATCATCATCATCTCATGCAAATGCACATGCACATGCACGTGCATTATTATTATATTTTTATTAGCATGCATGTTGCACATGCAATGCACACACCTTATTTTATTATCACATGCATTTTTATTTTTATTTTTATTTTTATTATTGAGGTTGTTGTTGTTGTTGTTGTTGTTATTGTTGTTGTCGTTATCTTCACAAGAAAATGCACATCCAAATGCACATACACGCACATTCATTGAACATGCGTTATTCTATTATCACATGCATTGTTATTATTAATATTATTAATAATAATAATATTATCATCATCATCATCATCATCACATGAAAATGAAAATGCACGAAAGTTAATATTTATTACCATACACATGCACACGTAATGCACATGAAATATTCTATTATCATATGCATTCGTACTACTACTATTATCACCACTACTACTACTATTATTACTACTGTTGTTATTATTACTCTCATCACATGCAATTATAGATGCACGTGTGTTATTATTTATTATTTTTTACCATGTACGTGCATATGCAATACACTTGTATTATTCTTTTTTTTATTATTATTATCATCACAGTTATTATTATTATTATTATAATCATTATCATTACTATTATCATTATCACTTGCAAATGCACATGCATCTGCGTTGTTATTTATTATTTATTACCATGCACGTGCATGCGTTGTTATTATTATTATTATTACAATTAGTATTCTTAATATTATCATCAAAAGTAAATGCACATGCACATGCATGTGCGTTCTTATTTATTATTATTTATTTATTATTTACTACTATGCACGTGCACATGAAATGCACTTGCGTTATTCTATTATTATTATTATTATTATTATTATTATTATTCTTGTTGTTGTTGTTGTTTGTATCATCAAATACAAATTCACATGCACGTGCATTGTTATTTATTATTTATTACCATGCACGTGCATGCATCATTATCATTATCATTACATGTAAATGCACATGCACGTGCATTATTATATATTATTTATTATCATGCACATGTAAATTCAATGCACTTGTTTTATTCTATTATCACATGTGTTATTATTATTTATTCTAATGCACGTGAACATGCAATGCACGTGTGTTATTCTATTATCACATGTGTTATTATTTTTTATTTATTATCATTCACATGCAAATTCACATTCATGTGGACTTGGTTATTATTTGTTGTTTATTACCATGCACATGCACACGCACATGCACATGAACTAGTATGTGCGTAATTATTTATTATTTAGTATCATTCACATGCACATGCACATACACATGCAATTCACATGCGTTATTATTTATAATTTATTATTTATTATCATTCACATGCAAATGCACAGGCATATGCACATGCTCGTGCATTATGATTTATTATTTAAACCATGCACCTGCATATGAACATGCATGTGCGTTATTACTACTATTGTTATTAGAGGTATTTTTAGGGTCTACTATCAATTTTTAGGATTTTTAGGTGTTATTATCATTTATTATGTTTTGTTAGGGTTTTAGGGTTTTTAATGGTATATTAGCATTTTTTAGGGTTTGGTGGGGGTTATTAGGATTTTATTAGGGTTTGTTATGATGTGTCAAGGCTTATAAAGGTTTATTAGGTATTTTAGGGTTTTATTAGGATTGAGTTGGGTTTATTAGGTTATATTATGGTATATTATGGTATATTTGGGTATGTTTAGGATTTATTAGGGTTTATTATGGTTCATTATTGTTTATTAATTTTTAAGAGGGTATATTAGGGTTTTTTAGTGTTTATAAGTGTTTATTCAGGTTTATTAGCGCTTTTAATCTTTTTTAGGTTTTATTATCATTTATTAAGGGTTTAATGGCTTTTTAGTGGTATATTTCCGTTTTTAGGGTTTATTGGGGTTTATTTTGGTTTATTATGGTGTGTTAAGGTTTATTATGGATGAGTAGATATTTTTAGGGTTTTATTAGGGTTGATTCGGTATTTTTAAGGTTTTATTAGGTTTTATTAGGGTTGAGTACATTTTAATAGGGTTTGTTAGGGATTTTTAGGATTTACTAGGGTTTGTTGGTGTTTTTATTAGTGTATATGAGTGTTTCTTAGTTTTTATTAATATATATGAGGGGTTGGTATGACGTTTTAGGTTTTATTGGCATGTTTTTAGTGTTTGTGAGTATTTTTAATGGTTTATTAGCTTTTATTTGAATTTATTATGGTTTATTAGGGTTTCTGGGGATTTTTAATAGTTTTTTTTGCATTTTTTTGTTTATTGGGATTTAGTTGGGTTTTATTAGGTTTTTTATGGTGTGTCAAGGTTTATTAGGGCTGAGAAGGTATTTTTAGGATTCTATTATGGTTTTATTAGGGTTTATTAGTTTTTATTAGGGTTAATTAGGGATTTTTAGGGTTTATTAGGTTTTGTTAGGGGTTTATTAGTTTTTTTTTGTTTTATTACGTTATGTTAGTGTTTGTTAGGTATTTTTAGATAATATAGCATGTTTTTATTGTTTTTGGGAGTTTTTTTTATTGTGAGTGTTTTTAGGGTTTCTTAGGTTATATTAGAGTTTATTATGGTTTATTAAGGTTTCTAGGGATTTTTAAGGTATATTAGAATTTTTTGTCTTTATTAGGTTATATTAGTGTTTTTAGGTCTTTTTAGGTAATATAGAGAATTTTTAGTATTTGTGATTGTTTTTTTTATTTTTTGTGAGTGTTTTCAAGGTTTATTAGGTTATATTAATGTTTATTAGGGTTTCAAGGGATTTTTTAAGGTATACTTGCATTTTTTTCTTTATTTGGGTTTTGTAGGGTATCATTAGGGGTTATTATGGTGTGTTAAGGTTTGTTAGGGTTGTGTAGGGTTTATTTGGCTTTATTTATGGTTTATTAGGGCTTTTTAGGTTTTTTTGGGGGTTTATAAGGGTCTATTAGTGTCTGTTAGGGTTGGTTAGGGTTGTTTAGGTTTTCTTAACGTGTTTTTAGGGTTTATTAGGATTTATTATCATTTATTAGGGTTTATTAGTTATTTTGGGGGGTTTTATTATGGTTGAGTAGAGTTTCTTAGGGTTTTTAGGGATTATAAGGTGTTTTTAGGGATTATTAGAGTTTTTTAGAGTTTAATTTATTATATTATGGTATATTAGGTTTTAATATTTTTGAGGGTTTTAAAGCATGTTTAGGGGTTTTGTAGCATTTTTTAGGGTTTGTGTAGCGTTTTTAGAGTTTATGTAGCATTTTTAGTGTTTATGTAGTGTTTTTAGGATTCAGTTAGCTGTTTTAGATTTTATGTATCATTTTTAGGGTTTATGTATCATTTTTAGGGTTTATGTAGCGTGTTTAGGGTTTAGGTTTTATGTAGCTTTTTTTAAGGTTTATGTTGTGTTTTCTGTGTTTATGTAGCATTTATAGAGGTGATGTAGTGTTTAAGTTGCATTTTTTAGGGCTTATGTAATGTTTTTAAGGTTCATGTAGTGTTTTTAGGGTTTATATTGTGTTTTTAGGTTTTATGTAGAGTTTTTTAATGTTTATGTTGCTTTTTTTAGGGTTTATGTTGTGTTTTTTAGGGTTTATGTTACAGCTCTAGGGTTTATTCTATTATCACATGCATTGTTATTATTAATATTAATAATAATATTATTATTATTATCATCATCATCATCCCATGAAAATGAAATGCACGGGAGTTATTATTTATTACAATACATATGCACAAGTAATGCACATGCAATATTAAATTATCATATGCACTACTACTATTATCACCACCACTACTACTATTATTACTACTCCTATTATTATTACTATCATCACATGCAAATGTAGATGCACGTGCGTTATTATTTATTATTTATTACCATGTACATATATATGCAATGCACTTGTATTATTCTTTTATTATTATTATTATTATTATTATTATCAATGTTATTATTATTATTATTATTATTATTATTATTATTATTATCATTATTATAATCATTATCACATGCAAATTCACATGCATGTGCGTTGTTATTTATTATTTATTACCATGCACATCCATGCGTCAATAATATTAGTATTATTACAATTAGTATTATTAATATTATCATCAAATGTAAATGCACATGCACATGCATGTGCGTTCTTATTTATTATTATTTATTTATTATTTACTACTATGCACGTGCACATGAAATGCACTTGTATTATTCTTTTATTATTATTATTTTTTTTGTTGTTGTTGTTTTTGTTTGTATCATCAAATACAAATGCACATGCATGTGCATTGTTATTTATAATTTATTACCATGCACGTGCATGCCTCATTATCATTATCATTACATGTAAATGAACATGCACTTGCGTTATTATATGTTATTTATTATCACGCACATGCAAATGCAATGCACTTTCATTATTCTATCATCACATGTGTTATTATTATTTATTCTAATGCACGTGCACATGCAATGCATGTGCGTTATTCTATTATCACATGTGTTATTATTTATTATTTATTATCATTCACAAGCAAATGCACATTCATGTGGACTTGGTTATTATTTATTGTTTATTACCATGCACATGCACTTGTATGTGCGTAATTATTTATTATTTATTATCATTCACATGTACATTCACATACACATGCAACTCACATGCGTTATTATTTATAATTTATTATTTATTACGATTCAAATGAAAATGCGCAAGCATATGCACATGCACGTGGGTTATGATTTATTATTTATACCATGCACATGCATATGCACATGCACATGCGTTATTACTACTACTATTATTAGAGGTATTTTTATGGGTTACTATCAATTTTTTGGATTTTTAGGTGTTATTAACATTTATTATGGGTTGTTAGGGGTTTTTAATGGTATATTAGCATTTTTAGGGTTTGGTGGGGGTTATTAGGATTTTATTAGGGTTTATTATGGCATGTTATGGTTTATTAGGGTTTATTAGGCATTTTTAGGGTTTTATTATGATTGAGTTTTGTTTATTAGGGTATATTATGGTATATTATAGTATATTTGGGTATGTTTAAGATTTATTAGGGTTTATTATGGTTTATTATGGTTTATTAAATTTTAACAGGGTATATTAGGGTTTTTTAGTGTTTAGTAGTGTTTATTCTGGTTTATTAGTGATTTAAAGCTATGTTAGGTTTTATTAGCATTTATTAGGGGTTTTAGGGCTTTTTAATGGTATATTTGTGTTTTTTGGGTTTAGTGGGGTTTATTATGGTTTATTATGGTGTGTTAACGTTTATTAGGGTTGAGTAGGTATTTTTAAGGTTTTATTAGGGTTAAGTAGGTATCTTTAAGGTTTTATTTTGGTTTATTAGGGGTGAGTACGGGTTATTAGGGTTTGCTACGGATTTTTAGGGTTTACTAGGGTTTGTTAGTGTTTTTATTAGGGTATATGCATGTTTTATAGTTTTTGTTAATATATATGAGGGGTTGTTATGACTTTTTAGGTTTTATTAGCGTTTTTTTAGTGTTTGTGAGCATTTTTAATGGTTTATTATCTTTTATTTGAATTTATTAGGGTTTATTAGGGTTTCTAGGGCTTTTTAATGGTTTGTTTGCGTTTTTTTTTGTTTATTGGGTTTTAGTTGGGTTTTATTAGGTTTTGTTATGGTGTGTCAAGGTTTATTAGGGTTGGGAAGGTATTTTTAGGGTTTTATTAGGGCCTATTAGTTTTTATTAGGGTTTATTAGGGATTTTTAGTGTTTATTAGGGTTTGTTAGGGGTTTATTAGTTTTTTTGTTTTATTTGGTTATATTAGTGTTTGTTATGTCTTTTTATATAATATAGCTTGTTTTTATTGTTTGTGAGTGTTTTGTTTTTTTTGTGAGCGTTTTTAGTGTTTCTTAGGTTATATTAGAGTTTATTATGGTTTTTAGGGTTTCTAGGTATTTTTAAGGTATATTAGCATTTTTTGTCTTTATTAGGTTATATTAGTGTTTTTAGGCCTTTTTAGGTAGTATAGCGCGTTTTTATTGTTTGTGATCATTTTTTTATTGTTTGTGGACGTTTTTAGGGGTTATGAGGTTTTATATGAGTTTATCAGGGTTTCTAGAGATTTTTTAAGGTATACTATCATTTTTTTTCTTTATTATGGTTTTATGGGGTTTCATTAGGGGTTATTATGGTGTGTTAAGGTTTGTTAGGGTTGAGTAGGGTTTATTTGGATTTCTTTATGGTTTATTAAGGTTTTTTTATGTTTTTTGGGTTTTATTAGGGTTTATTAGTGTTTATTAGTGTCTATTAGGATTGGTTAGGGTTGTTTCGGTTTCATTAATGTGTTTTTAGGGTTTATTTGGTTTTATTATTATTTATTAGGGTGTATTAGGCATTTTTGGGGTTTTATTAGGGTTGAGTGGAGTTTCTTAGGGTTTTAGGGATTATAAGGTGTTTTTAGGGATTATTACTATTTATTAAAGGTTTATTAGGGTTTAATTTTTTATATTATGGTATATTATGGTTTAATATTTTTGAGGGATTTGAAGCATCTTTAGGGTTTTTGTAGCATTTTTTAGTGTTTGTGAAGGGTTTTTAGAGTTTATGTAGCATTTTTAGTGTTTATGTAGCATTTTTATGGTTTAGTTAGCGGTTTTAGATTTTATGTATCATTTTTAGGTTTTATGTAACATTTTAAGGGTTTATGTAGCATGTTTAGGTTTTAGGTTTTATGTAGCATATTTAAGGTTTATGTAGCATTTTCTGGCTTTATGTAGCATTTTTAGGGGCAATGTAGCATTTATGTTGCATTTTTAGGGTTTATGTAACGTTTTTTGGGTTCATGTAGTGTTTTAGGGTTTATATTGTGTTTTTAGGTTTTATGTTTCATTTTTTAATGTTTATGTTGCATTTTTAGGGTTTATGTTTTGCTTTTTAGGGTTTATGTTACAGTTCTAGGGTTTATGTGGTGCTTTTAGGGTTTATATAGCGTTTTTGGGGTTTATGTTGCGTTTGTTTGTTTATGTTGCGTTTATAGGGTTTATGTTACATTTTTAAGGGTTTATGTAACATTTTTAGGGCTTATGTATCTATTTGAAGCCTTTTTTGGCTTTTAATGGTTATTTATGGTTTGTAATCTTTTTTAGGGTTTTTAAGGGTTGTTAACGGGTTTTTATGGTTTTTTATGGTATATGATGGCTTTTTAATGGTATTTGGGGGGGGGGTTATTGGTTTATTAGTTTTTTTGGGGTTGATAGGGGTTGTTATAATTTTTTAGTGTGTTTTAGGGTTTGTTTGGGTATTGTAGTGGTTGTTAAGGTTTATATAACATGTTTTGTCATGTTTTTGGGTTCTTTAGGGGTTTTAGTGTTCTTTAGAGTTTAATATGGTTCTTTAGGTTTTATTAGGTTTCTTTAGTGTTTATTAGTGTTATTTAGGATTTGTTAGAGTTTATTAGCACTTTTTATTGTATATTAGGGTTTTATTGGGATTTTGTAGTCATTAATAGCTTTTTCTATGGTTTGTCAACCTTTTTAGGGTTATTTAAGATTTATTAGAGTTTATTAGGGTTTATTTTATTTATTAGGGTTTAGTAACGTGTATTTGAGTTTATTATGATTTATTAGGGTTTATTATGATTTATTAGGATTTATTGCGGTTTATTAGGGTTTTGTTTTGGTTTGTTTCAGTTTGTTACGATTTATTTGGCATTGTTAGAATTTTTTACGATTTATTTGGGATTGTTAGGGTTTGTTACGTTTTATTTTGGGGTTATTAGGGTTTTTTAGGGTTTATTAGTGGGTTGTAGGGTTTTGTAGGCTATTATTTGGAGGTTTTTGTAGCGTTTTGTCAGCTTTTTTAGAGTTTCTAGTGATTATTAGAGTTTATTATGGCTTAATAGTGTTTTTTATTGTATATTAGGGGTTTTAGGGATTTTGTAGCTTTTATTATGATATAATAGAGTTTTTTAGGGTTTATTACAGGTTATTACGATTTATTAGTGTTTATTAGGATTTTTAGGGTTTAATAGTGGGTTTTAGCGGTTATTAGGGTTTATTAGTGGTTCTTAGGGGTTATTAGTGGTTGTTAGGGTTTTAGGGTTTCTTACGGTTTGTTTGAGTTGTTTGGGGTTTTATGCATTTTTTGGGTTTTATGGGTGTGTTTGGATTTTTTTTGCTTTGTTAGGGTTATTTTAGCGTTTTTGGGGTTTTGTTGTGTTTTGTGGGTTTTGAAGCATTTTCGGTTTTTTGTAGCAAGTTTTAGGGTTTATATAGCATTGTTAGTGGATTTAGTGGTTCTTTTGGGTTTTTTAGGGTTCTTTATGGTGTATTAGGGTTTCTTTTGAGTTTTTTAGGGTTTGCAAGGGTGTTTTTAGTGTTTTTAGTGGTTTCATAGGGTTGGTTAGGGGTTTGTTAGGTATTTTTAATCTTTTTAGGATCTTTTTAGCGTTTTAGTGTTTTTTATGGTTTTTAGTGTTTTTTGAGGGTTTTTTGATATTTTTTGAGGTTTTTTACGGTTTTTTAGTTTTGTTTTTGGGTTTTTTTGCGTTTTTAGCGGTTTTAGGGTTTTTTAGGGTTTTTTAGGTTTTTAGGATTTTTTAGGGGTTCTAGGGGTTTTAGGGTTTTTTAGGGGTTTTAGGGTTTTCAGGGTTATTTGGGTTTTTAGGGTTTTTTAGGGTTTTGTTAGGTTTTATCGGGTTTGTTAGGGTTTTTTTGTGAATATTAGCATTTTGAATGGTTTAATAGAATTTATGTTGTATATTTGGGTTTTTAGGTATTTTGTAACTTTTATTGGTTTCTAATAGGATTTTTAGGGTTTATTACGATTTATTAGTGTTTATTATGGTTTAGTAGTGGGATTTAGGGTTTATTAGGGTTTAGTATGGTTTATTATTGGTTGGTAGGGTTTTTTAGGACTTGTTAGTGCTTATTAGAGTGATTTAGGATGTCTAAGGGGTTGTTAGAGTTTCTAAGGGTGTGTTAGGGTTTCTAAGGGTGAGTTAGGGTTTTTATGGGTGGGTTCGGATTTCTAAGGGTGTACTATGGTTTCTAAGGGTTTCTAAGGTTGTGTTAGGTTTTCTATGGGTGTGTTGGTGTTTCTAAGGGTGTGCTAGGTTTTTTAAGGGTGTGTTAGGGTTTCTAAGGGTGTGTTAGGGTTTCTAAGGGTGTGTTAGTGTTTATTAGGTTCTCTTAGGGATTTGTTATGATTTTTAGTGTTTTGTTAGGGTTTCTTATGGTTTCTTAGGGGGTTTTTAGGGTTTCTTCGGGTTTTTTGGGTTTATTGGGGTTTATTAGTGCTTCTTGGGAATTATTAGGGCTTTTTGGGGGTTTTTAGGGTTTGTTAGGGTTTGTTATGTTTTTTAGGGTTTTTTGGGGTTTGTTAGGGTTTGTTAGGGTTTGTTAGGGGTTGTTAGGGTTTGTTAGGGTTTGTTAGGGTTTGTTAGGGTTTGTTAGTGTTTGTTAGGGTTTGTTAGGGTGTGTTAGGGTTTTGCATGGGTTTTAATGGTTTTAGTGTTTATGGGGTTATTCATGGTTGTTAGGGTTATTTAGTTGTTCTTGGTTGTCAGAGATGTATAGAGCTAGTCGCAAGCTACAATTTGATATGTTGTAGAGGTGAAACGGACACCCAGAGCATAAGTTATGGTCATTTGGAGGACTTAAGGACCTTTTGGGACTTTGATAATGTGATAAGGTGTTCCAATTGGTCAAAATGTCTAGATCTAGTCGAAGACTTTGATTTGATATATGGTAGAGTCTAAACGGAATCCCAGAGTAGAATTTATGTTCTTTAGGGGGGCTTAAGTACCTTTTTGGGCCTTCAAGGATGTGATAAGGTGCTTTAGTGGCTATAGGAGTGTAGGTCTAGTTGCAAGCTGAGATTTTATATGTGGTAGAGGCAAAACGGACACCCATAGAAGAAGTTATTGCAAAACGGATACCAGAAGCCAATCTTTTGACCATCCAAAGGGATTTTGGGTCTTTTTGGGGGTTGAAGAATGTCAACAAGGGTTCCAGTGGTGACCAGTGTGTGTATATTTTCACAATTATTGATTTGATATCTAGTAGAGCCAAAAGGAACACACGTAGCAGAAGTTATTGTCATTTTAAATTGAGCAACTCTCCTAGTGCCTAAAAACCTAAAAAACCCGCAACTCAGTAAAATAGGCATAACTTCTCCTTCGGGTGTCCGTTTGAGCGTTGTAACCAGTCAAATCGAAGCTAATGAGATGAGTGAGGTCCAAGTTCAGTAGAAAATATGAGAGGATCAAATAAATATAAGATATATTAGTTATACCACTTCAAAAAAATTACAACTTCAAACTGCCCTAACTTTTGCTCTGGTTGTCCGTTTGAGCTCTACCACATATCAAATCAAAATTAGTGAAGAGATATACATAGAAAAATGACTTGAACGTATTTCAAGTCAATTTTGAGACCCTAAAATCCCAGAAACCCATCAGAAGTCCCCCAAAAATCCATTTCCTTATACGGATCCCTATCAAATATTTTTAAAATGGTCATAACTTCTGATCTTTGTGTCTGTTCGGCCTCCGACACCTGTTTTTATCGTTGTTCGTTCCATGAGATTAAGTTTGAATATTCACGAAGCAGAAATGGACACCTGAAGAAGAAGTTATGCCTTTTTCAATGACTGTGATTTTTTAGGTTTTTTGAGACCCCATTTCTAGCATTTTTTTCATGGCTGCTGTTTTTTCAGACAACTATAACTTTTTATCACGGTTATTATTATTATTATCATCATCTCATCCACATGCACATGCACATGCACGTGCGTTATTATTATATTTAAATTACCATGCATGTGCACATGCAATGCACACATGTTATTTTATTATCACATGCGTTGTTATTATTATTGTTATTATTATTATTGTGGTTATTGTTGTTATTATCATCACATGAAAATGCGCAATTGAATGCACATACACGCACATTCAATGCACATGTGTTATTATATTATCACATGCGTTGTCATTATTAATATTAATAATATTATTATTATATTCATCATCATCATCACATGCAAATACAATGCACGAGCGTTAATATTTATTACGATGCCCGTACACACGTAATGTACATGCAATATTATATTATCACATGCATTGGTACTACTACTATTATCACCACCACTACTACTATTATTACTACTCCTGTTACTATTACTATAATTACATGCAAATGTAGATGCACGTGCGTTATTATTTATTATTTATTACCATGCACGTGCATATGCAATGCACTTGTATTATTCTTTTATTATTATTATTATTATCACAATTATTATTATTATTATTATTGTTATTATTATTATTATTATCATTATTATTATCATTATCACATGCAAATGCACATGCATGTGTGTTGTTATTTATTATTTATTACCATGCATGTGCATACATTATTATTATTATTATTATTACCATTAGTAATTTTAATATTATCATCAAATGTAAATGAACATGCACATGCATGTGCGTTCTTATTTATTATTATTTATTCATTATTTACTACTATGCACGAGCACAAGAAATGCACTTGCGTTATTCTGTTATTATTATTATTATTATTATTGTTTGTATCATCAAATACAAATGCACATGCACGTGTGTTGTTATTTATTATTTATTACCATGCACATGCATGTGTCATTATCATTATCATTACATGTAAATGCACATACACGTGCGTTATTATATATTATTTATTATCATGCACATGAAAATGCAATGCACTTGTGTTATTATATTATCACAGGTGTTATTATTATTTATTCTCAAACACGTGCACACGCAATGCACGTTCATTATTCTATTATCACATGGGTTATTATTTATTATTTATTATCATTCAAATGCAAATGCACATTCATATGGACTTGGTTATTATTTATTGTTTATTACCATGCACATGCACATGCACATGCACATGCACTTGGATATGCGTTATTATTTACTATTTATTATTATTCACTTGCATATGCACATACACATGTAATTCACATGTATTATTATTTATTATTTATTATTCATTATCATTCACATGAAAATGCACAGCCATATGCACAAGCACGTGCATTATGATTTATTATTTAAACCATGCACATGCATATTCACATGCACCTACGATATTACTATTATTATTATTAATAGGGGAATTTTTAGGTTTTACTAGCATTTTTAATAATTTTTAGTTTTTATTAACATTTATTATGGTTTGTAAGGTTTTTAGGGTTTTTAATGGTATATTAACATTTTTTAGGGTTTGGTGGGGGTTATTAGGATTTTATTAGGGTTTATTATGGTGTTTTATGGTTTATTAGGGTTTATTATATATTTTTTGGGTTTTATTTTGATTGAGCTGGGTTTATTAGGGTATATTATTGTATATTATGGTATATTTGGGTATGTTTAGGATTTATTAGGGTTTATTATTGTTCATTATGGTTTATTAAATTTTAAGAGGGTATATTATGGGTCTTTAGGGTTTAGTAGTGTCTATTAGGGTTTTTAGTTCTTTTAATCATTTTTAGGTTTTATTAGAATTTATTAGGGGTTTTAGGGATTTTTAGTGGTATATTTTCATTTTTAGGGTTTAGTGGAGTTTATTATGGTTTATTATAGAGTGTTAAGGTTTATTAGGGTTGAGTAGGTATTTTTAGGGTTTTATTAGGGTTGAGTAGGTATCTTTAGGGTTTTATTCGGGTTTATTAGGGTTGAGTAGTATTTATTAGGGTTTGTTAGGGATTTTTAGAGTTTACTAGGGTTTATAGTGTTTTTATTAGGGCATATGAGTGTTTTTTAGTCTTTGTTAATATATATGAGGGGTTTTAGGAATTTTTAAGTTTTTTTAGCATTTTTTTAGTGTTTGTGAGCATTTTTTATTGTTTATTATGTTTTATTAGAATTTATTATGGTTTATTAGGGCTTCTAGGGATTTTTAATGGTTTGTTTGTGTTTTTTTGTTTATTGGGGTTTAATTGGGTTTTATTAGGTTTTGTTATTGTGTGTTAAGGTTTGTTAGGGTTGAGTAGGCATTTTTAGGGTTTTATTATGGTTTTATTAGGGTTTATTAGTTTTTATTATTGTTTATTAGGGATTTTTAGGGTTTATTAGGGTTTGTTAGGGGTTTATTGGTTTTTTTGTTTTATTAGGTTATATTAGTGTTGGTTAAGTCTTTTTAGATAATATAGTGTTTTTTATTGTTTGTGAGATTTTTTTTTTGTGATCATTTTTAGGGTTTCTTAGGTTATATTAGAGTTTATTATGGTTTATTATAGTTTCTAGGGATTTTAAGGTATATTAGCATTTTTGTCTTTATTAGGTTATATTAGTGTTTTTAGGTCTTTTTAGGTAATATAGCGTGTTTTTATTGTTTTTGATCATTTTTATTGTTTGTGAGCAGTTTTAGGGATTATTAGGTTATATTAGAGTCTATCAGGGTTTCTAGGGATTTTTTAAGGTATACTAGGGTTTTTTTTGTTATTAGGGTTTTGTAGGGTTTTATTAGGGGTCATTATGGTGTGTTAAGGTTTGCTAGGGTTGAGTAGGCTTTATTTGGATTTATTTACGGTTTATTAGGGATTTTAGGGTTTTTTTGGGGTTTATTACAGTTTATTAGTGTTTATTAGTGTCTATTAGGATTGGTTAGGGTAGTTTATGTTTTCTTAATGTGTTTTAGGGTTTATTTAGTTTTTTTGTCATTTATTATGGTCTATTAAGTATTTTTGGGGTTTTATTAGGGTTGAGTAGAGTCTCTTAGGGTTTTTAGGGATTATAAGGCGTTTTTAGGGATTATTAGAGTCTATTAGGGGTTTATTAGGTTTTATTTTTTTATATTAAGGTATATTGGGGTTTAATATTTTTAAGGGTTTTGAAGCATCTTTAGGGTTTTTGTAGCATTTTTTAGTGTTTTGTAGCGTTGTTTGAGTTTATATAGCATTTTTAGTGTTTATGTAGTGCTTTTAGGGTTTAGTTAGTAGTTTTAGGTTTTATGTAGCATTTTTTAGGGTTTATGTGTCATTTTTTGGGTTTTTGTAGCGTGTTTATGGTTTAGGTTTTATGTAGCATTTTTTAGGGTTTATGTTTCATTTTTTGGGTTTACGTAGCGTTTTTAGGGGTAATGTAGCTTTTATGTTGCATTTTTTACGGTTTATGTAATGTTTTTAGTGTTCATGTATTGTTTTTAGGGTTTATGTTGTGTTTTTAGGTTTTATGTAGCATTTTCTAATGTTAATGTTTCGTTGTTTAGGTTTTATTTTACGGTTCTAGGGTTTTTGTAGTGTTTTTTGGGTTTATGTAGCGTTTTTTGGGTTTATGTTGTTTTTTTTGGGTTTAGGTTGCATTTTTAGGGTTTATGTTGCATTTTTAGGGTTTAGGTAACATTTTTTGGGTTTATGTATCTATTTGTTGCCTTTTTAGGGTTTCAATGGTTGTTTATGGTTTGTAGTGGTTTTTAGGATTTTTAAGGATTGCTAACGGGTGTTTACGGTTTTTATGGTATTTGATGTGTTTTCAATGGGTTTTTGGGGGTTTTTAAGGGTTTATTTGTTTTTTCGGGATTGATAGGGGTTGTTAGGTTTTTTATTGTGTTTTAGGGTTTTTTGGGTATTTTAGAGGTTTTTAGGGTTTATGTAATGTGTTTTAGCATATTTTAGATTCTTTAGGGTTTTTTAGTGTTCTTTAGAGTTTATTATGATTCTTTAGGGTTTATTAGGGTTATTTAGGGTTTATTTGTGTTCTTTAGGATTTGTTACGGTTTATTGGCATTTTTTATTGTATATTAGAGTTTTATTGGGCTTTTGTAGGCATTAATAGCTTTTTCTAGGGTTTATCAACCTTTTTTAGGGTTATTTAGGATTTATTTGGGTTTCTTTGTGTTTATTTTATTTATTAGGGTTTATTAACGTGTATTTGTTTTTATTATGATTTATTTGGGTTTATTATGATTTGTTAGGGTTTACTGCGGTTTATTAGGGGTTTGTTATGGTTTGTTTCAGTATGTTACGATTTATTGGGCATTGTTAAGATTTTTTACAATTTATTTGTGTTTTTTAGGATTTTTCATAATTTATTATGGGGTTATTAGGGTTTGTTAGGGTTTGTTAGCGGGTTGTAGGATTTTGAAGGCAATTATTTGGTAGTTTTTGTAGTGTTTTGTCGATTTTGTTAGGGTTTTTAGTGATTATTAGGATTTATTTTGGTTCAATAGTGTTTTTATTGTATATTAGGGGTTTTAGGGCTTGTGTAGAATTTATTAGAGTCTAATAGCGTTTTTACGGATTATTATGGGTTGTTGTTATTTATTAGTGTTTATTAGGGTTTTAGGGTTTAATAGTGGGTTTCAGGTATTATTTGGGTTTATTAGTGGTTCTAGGGGTTATTATTGGTTGTTAGGGTTTGTTAGGTTTTGTTAGGGTTTGTTAGGACGTGTGTTATTCTATTATCACACACATTATTATTATCATTATTATCATTATCATTATTATCATTATCATTATTATAATTATCATTATTGTTATTACTACTATTATTATTATTACCATCACATGAAAATGCAGATGCACATGCGTTATTATTTATTATTTATTATATATTATTTATTTCCTTGCGCGTGCATATTTTGTTGTTGTTATTATTATTATTATTATTATTATCATCATCATCACATGCAAATGCACATGCATGTCCGTTATTATTTATTACCATGTACGCGCACACACAATGCCCCTACATTATTCTACTATCACATGAATTGTTATTATTACTATTGTTGTTATTATTGTTATTATCATCAAATGCAAATGAAAATGCACATGCGTTATTATTTATTACCATACAGGCGCACATTCAATACATGTGTGTTATTCTACTATCACATGCACTATTATTATTAATATTAATATTGTTGTTATTATTATCATCACATGCATTGTGAGTTATTATTTATTATCATGCACTACACCCACAACGCACGTGCATTCTTCTATTATCACATGCGTTGTTGTTGTTGTTATTAGTATTATTACTACTACTATTATTATTATTATTATCATCTCATGCACATGCACAGGCACCCGCAATGCACACACACATGCACATATTATTAGTGGTTCTTAGGGGTTATTAGTGGTTGTTATGGTTTTTTAGCTTTTGTTAGGGTTTTTAGGGTTTGTTACGGTTTGTTTGAGTTGTTCGGGGTTTTATGCATTTTTTATGTTTTATGGGGTTTTTTTGGATTTTTTATGCTTTGTTATGGTTATTTTAGCATTATTTTTGGTTTTGTTGTGTTTTGTGGATTTTAGAGCATTTTTTGGTTTTTTTAGCAATTGTTAGGGTTTATGTAGCGTTGTCAGTGGATTTAGTGGTTATTTAGGGGTTTATTAGGGTTTAATTTTTTATATTATGGTATATTAGGGTTTAATATTTTTGAGGGTTTTGAAGGGTCTTTGGGGTTTTATAGCATTTTTTAGGGTTTGTGTAGCCTTGTTATAGTTTATGTAGCATTTTTAGTTTTTATGTAGCATTTTTTGGGTTTAGTTAGTGGTTTTAGGTTTTATGTATCATTTTTTGGGTTTATGTAATGTTTTTAGGTTTTATGTAGCGTGTTTAGGGTTTAGGTTTTATGTATCATTTTTTACGGTTTATGTTGTGTTTTCTGGGGTTATGTAGCGTTTTTAGGGGTGATATAGCTTTTATGTTGCATTTTTTAGGGTTTATGTAACGCTTTTAGGGTTCATGTAGTGTTTTTAGGGTTTATATTGTGTTTTTAGGTTTTATGTAGCGTTTTTAATGTTTATGTTGCGTTTTTTAGGGTTTATGTTGTGTTTTTTGGGTTTATGTTACAGTTCTAGGGTTTATGTAGTGCTTTTAGGGTGTATGTAGCGTGTTTTCGGTTTATGTTACGTTTTTTGGTTTATGTTGCGTTTTTAGGGTTTATGTATCTATTTGAAGCCTTTTTTAGGGTTTTAATGGTTGTTTATGGTTTGTAGTTTTTCTTAGGGGTTTTAAGCATTGTTAATGGGTGTTTATGGTTTTTATGGTATCTAATGGCTTTTTAATGGGTTTTGGTGGGTTTTATGCCTTTATCTGTTTTTTTGGGATTGATAGGTGTTGTTAGGATTTTTAGTGTGTTTTAGGGTTTGTTTGGGTATTATAGCGGTTTTTAGGGTTTATATAATGTGTTTTAGCATTTTTTGGGTTCTTTAGGGTTTTTAGTGTTTTTTTGAGTTTAATATGGTTCTTTAGGGGTTATTAGGGTTCTTTGGGGTTTATTAGTGTTCTTTAGGATTTTTTAAAGTTAATTAGTATTTTTTATTGTATATTAGGGTTTTATTGGGATATTGTATGCATTAATAGATTTTTCTACGGTTTATCAACCTTTTTAAGGGTTATATAGGATTTATTAGGGTTTATTAGGGTTTATTTTATTTATTATGGTTTGATAACATTTATTTGGGTTTATTACGATTTATTAGGGTTTATTATGATTTGTTAGGGTTTATTAAGGTTTATTATGGGTTTGTTATGGTTTGTTTCAGTTTTTTACGATTTATTTGGCGTTGTTAGGATTTGTTACGATTTATTTGGGGGTTTTAGTGTTTTTTATGATTTATTTTGGGATTATTAGGGTTTTTAGGGTTTATTAGTGGGTTATAGGGTTTTATAAGCTATTATTTGGAGATTTTTGTTTTGTTTTGTCGGGTTTGTTAGGGTTTTTAGTGATTATTAGGGTTTATTATGGTTTAATAGTATTTTTATTGTTTATTAGGGGTTTTAGAGCTTTTTTAGTGTTTATTAGGGTCTAATAGAGTTTGTTAGGGTTTATTACAGGTTATTATAATTTATTAGTGTTTATTAGGGTTTTTTGGGTTTAATAGTGGGTTTTATGGGTTATTAGGGTATATTAGTGGTTCATAGGGGTTATTAGTGGTTGTTAAGGTTTGTTAGGTTTTATAAGGGCTTTTAGGGATTGTTACGATTTGTTTGAGTTGTTTGGGGTTTTATGCGTTTTTTTGGTTTTATGGGTGTGTTTGGATTTTTTATGCTTTGTTAGGGCTATTTTAGCGTTTTTTGGGGTTTTGTTGCATTTTGTGGGTTTTGAGGCATTTTTCTAGTTTTTGTAGCAATTGATAGGGTTTATGTATCATTGTTAGTGGCTTTAGTAGTTCTTTAGGTTTCTTTAGGGTTTTTAGGGTTTTTTACGGTTCTTTAGGGTGTATTTGGGTTTCTTTTGAGGTTTTTAGGGTTTTCTAAGGGGTTTTTAGGGGTTTTAAGGGTTTCATAGGGTTGGTTAGGGTTTTGTTAGGCTTTTCTAGGCATTTTTAGCCTTTTTAGTGGTTTTTAGGTTTTTAGGGTTTTTTGAGATTTTTTGAGGGTTTTTAGGGTTTTTAGGTTTGTTTTTGGGTTTTTTTGGTTTTTTTGGTTTTTTAGGGGTTTTAGGGTTTTTATGGTTTTTAGGGTTTTTTAGGATTTTTTAGGGTTTTTTGGGTTTTTTGGGTTTTTTGGGGTTTTTTTGGTTTTTAGGGTTTTGTGAGGTTTTGTCGGGTTTGTTAGGGATTTTTTTGTGAATATTAGCATTTTGAATGGTTTAATAGAGTTTTTGTTGTATATTTGGGTTTTAGGTATTTTGTAGCTTTTATTGGGGCCCAATAGGGTTTTTAGGGTTTATTACGATTTATTAGTGTTTATTAGGGTTTAGTAGTGGGATTTAGGGTTTATTAGGGTTTATTATTGTTTATTATTGGTTGGTAGGGTTTTTTAGGATTTATTAGTTCTTATTTGAGTGATTTAGGGTGTCTAAGGGTTTTTAGGGTTTCTAAGGGTGTGTTAGGGTTTCTAACGATGGGTTTAGGTTTTTATGGGCGGGTTAGGGTTTTTAAGGTTGTGATACAGTTTCTAAGGGTTTCTCTGGTTGTGTTTGGGTTTCTATTGGTGTGTTGGGGTTTCTAAGGGTGTGCTCAGGTTTCTAAGGGTGTGTTGGGGTTTTAAAGGGTGTGTTAGGGTTTCTAAGGGTGTGTTAGTGTTTCTTTGGTTTGCTTAAGGTTTTGTTAGGGTTTTAGGGATTTTTGGGTTATGTTAGTGTTTCTTATGGTTTCTTAGGTGTTTTTAGGGTTTATTTGGAGTTTTTGTGTTTATTTGGGTTTTATAGTGCTTCTTGGGGTTTGTTAGGGATTTTTTGATTCTGTTAGGGTTTTTAGGGTTTGTTATGTTTTTTTGGGTTTTTTGGGGTTTGTTAGGGTTTGTTAGGGTTTGTTATTGGTTTTTAGGCTTTTTTAGTGTTTTTTAGGTTTTTTCAAGGTTTTTAATGGTTTTTAGTGTTTATGGGTTTATTCATGGTTTGTTAGGGTTATTTACTTGTTCATGGTTGTCACATATGTGTAGAGTAAGTTGAAAGCTTCAATTTGATATGTGGTAGGTGTGAAACGGACACCCAGAGCAGAAGTTATGGTAATTTGGAGGACTTAAGGACCTTTTGGGTCTTTAAGAACGTGATAAGGTGTTCCTATTGGTCACATATGTGTAGATCTAGTCGAAAGCTTTGATTTGATATATGTTAGAGGCAAAACAGACTCCAAGAGTAGAAGTTATGGTCTTTTGGAGGGATTATGTACCTTTTGGGGCCTTCAGTGATGTGAGAAGGTGCTTTAGTGGTTATAGGAGTGTAGGTCTAGTCTCAAGCTTCAATTTGATATGTGGTAGAGGCAAAACGGACACCCATAGAAGAATTTATTTCAAAACGGACACCATAAGCCAATATTTTTACCATTCAAAGGGATTTTGGGTCTTTTGGGGGGTAGAAGAATGTCAGAATGGGTTTTAGTAGTTACCAGAGTGTGTATCCTTTCACAATCTTCGATTTGATATGTGGTAGAGACAAAATGAACACACATAGTAGAAGTTATTGCCATTTTAAATTGAGAAACCCCCCTAGAGACAAAAAACCTCAGAAACCCACAACTCACTAAAATAGGCATAACATCTCCTTCGGGTGTCTGTTTGAGCGTTATGACTAGTAAAAGTGAAGCTCATGAGCTGAGTGAGGACTAAGTCTAATCGAAACTATGAGAAGATCAAAGAAACATGAGATATATTAGTTATACCACTCCAAAAAAGTCCAACTTCAAACGGCCATAACATTCACTAATGTTGACTGTTTGAGCTCTACCACATATCAAATCGAAGGCAGTGAAGAGATCTACGAAGAAGGCTAACTTGAAAAAACTTCAAGTCATGTTGGTCCTATCTGCTATTTTTTCAAACAACTATAACTTATTATTACTGTTATTATTATGATCATCATCATCATCATCATCTCAGGCAAATGCACATGCACATGCACATGCATTATTATTATATTTTTATTAGCATGCAAGTTGCACATGGAATGCACACACATTATTTTATTATCACCTGCATTGTTATTATTATTATTGTGGTTGTTGTTGTTGTTATTGTTGTTGTTGTTATCTTCACAAGCAAATGCACATCCAAATGCACATACACACACATTGAATGAACGTGCGTTATTCTATTATCACATGCGTTGTTATTATTAATATTATTATTAATAATATTATTATTATTAGCATCATCATCATCATCACATGAAAATGAAATGCACAAAAGTTTTTTATTTATTACCGTACACATGCACACATAATGCACATGAAATATTCTATTATCATATGCATTCGTACTACTACTGTTATCACCACCACTACTACTATTATTACTACTGTTCTTATTATTACTATAATCACATACAAATGTAGATGCAGGTGCGTTATTATTTAATATTTATTACCATGTACCTGCATATACAATGCACTTGTATTATTCTTTTATTATTATTATTATTATTATTGTCACCATTATTATTATTATTATTATTATTATTATCATTATCATTATTATTATCATTATCACTGGAAAATTCACATGCATCTGTGTTGTTATTTATTATTTATTACCATGCACGTGCATGCATTATTATTATTATTATTATTATTACAATTAGTATTATTAATATTATCATCAAAAGTAAATGCACATGCACATGCATGTGCGTTCTTATTTATTATTATTTATTTATTATTTACTACTATGCACATGCACATGAAATGCACTTGTGTTATTCTATTATTATTATTATTATTATTATTATTATTATTCTTGTTGTTGTTTGTATCATCAAATACAAATGGACATGTACGTGCGTTGTTATTTATTATTTATTACCATAAACGTGCATGCATCATTATCATCATCATTACATGTAAATGCACATGCACGTGCATTATTATATATTATTTATTATCATGCACATGCAAATGCAATGCACTTGTTTTATTCTATTATGACATGTGTTATTATTATTTATTCTAATGCACGTGCACATTCAATGCACGTGCGTTATTCTATTATCTCATGTGTAATTATTTATTATTTATTATCATTCACATGAAAATGCACATTCATGTGGACTTTGTTATTATTTATTGTTTATTACCATGCACATGCACATGCACATGCACATGCACATGCACATGCACATGCACATGCACATGCACATGCACATGCACATGCACATGCACATGCACTTGTATGTGCGTAATTATTTATTATTTAGTATCATTCACATGCACATGCACATACACATGCAATTCACATGCGTTATTATTTATAATTTATTATTTATTATCATTCACATGCAAATGCACATGCATATTCACATGCTCGGGTGTTATGATTTATTATTTAAACCATGCACCTGCATATGCACATGCACGTGCATTATTACTACTGTTATTATTAGAGGTATTTTTAGGGTCTACTATCATTTTTTAGTATTTTTAGGTGTTATTATCATTTATTATGGTTTTTTAGGGTTTTAGGGTTTTTAATGGTATATTACCATTTTTAGGGTTTGGTGGGGGTTATTAGGATTTTATTAGGGTTTATTATGATGAGTCAAGGCTTATTAAGGTTTATTTGGTATTTTTAGGGGCTTATTAGGATTGAGTTGGGTTTATTAGGTTATATTATGGTATATTATGGTATATTTGGTTATATTTAGGATTTATAAGGGTTTATTATGGTTCATTATTTTTTATTAATTTTTAAGAGGGTATATTATGGTTTTTTAGTGTTTAGAAGTGTTTATTCAGGTTTATTAGTGCTTTTAATCTCTGTTAGATTTTATTATCATTTATTAATTATTTAATGGCTTTTAAATGTTATATTTTCATTTTTAGGGTTTATTGGGGTTTATTATGGTTTATTATGGTGTGTTAAGGTTTATTATGGATGAGTAGGTATTTTTAGTGTTTTATTAGGGTTGATACGGTATCTTTAAGGTTTTATTAGGTTTTATTAGGGTTGAGTACGTTTTAATTGGGTTTGTTAGGGATTTTTAGGGTTTACTAGGGTTTGTTAGTGTTTTTATTAGTGTATATGAGTGTTTATTTGTTTCTGTTAATATATGTGAGGGGTTGGTATGACTTTTTAGGTTTTATTAGTATTTTTTTAGTGTTTGTGAGCATTTTTAATGGATTATTAGCTTTTCATTGAATTTGTTATGGTTTATTAGGGTTTCTAGGGCTTTTTAATGGGTTTTTTGGGTTTTTTTGGTTATTGGGGTTTAGTTGGGTTTTATTAGGTTTTGTTATGGTGTGTCAAGGTTTATTAGGGTTGAGAAAGTATTTTTAGGATTCTATTATGGTTTTATTAGGGTTTATTAGTTTTTATTAGGGTTTATTAAGGATTTTTAGGGTTTATTCGGTTTTGATAGGGGTTTATTAGTTTTTTTTGTTTTATTAGGTTATATTAGTGTTTGTTATGTCTTTTTAGATAATATAGCGTGTTTTTATTGTTTGAGGGCATTTTTTTGTTTGTGAGTGTTTTTAGGGTTTCTTAGGTTTTATTAGAGTTTATTATGGTTTATTAGGGTTTCTAGGGATTTTTAATGTATATTATAGTTTTTTGTCTTTATTAGGTTATATTAGTGTTTTTAGGTCTTTTTAGGTAATATAGAGTGTTTTTATTATTTTTGATTGTTTTTTTATTTTTTGTGAGCGTTTTCAGGGTTTATTAGGTTATATTAATGTTTATGAGGGTTTCTATTTATTTTTTAAGGTATGCTAGCATTTTTTCTTTATTTGGGTTTTTAGAGTTTCATTAGGGGATATAATGGTGTGTTAAGGTTTGTTAGGGTTGTGTAGGGTTTATTTGGCTTTATTTAGGGTTTATTAGGGCTTTTTAGGGTTTGTTTGGGGTTTATTAGGGTTTATTAGTGTTTATTGGGGTTGGTTAGGGTTTTTTAGGTTTTCTTAATGTGTTTTTACGGTTTATTAGGATTTATTATCATTTATTAGGGTTTATTAGGTATTTTTGGGGGGTTTTATTATGGTTGAGTAGAGTTTCTTAGGGTTTTTAGGGATTATAAGGTGTTTTTAGGGTTTATTAGAGTTTATTAGGGGTTTTTTAGAGTTTAATTTTTTATATAATGGTATATTATGTTTTAATATTTTTGAGGGTTTTAAAGCGTGTTTAGGGTTTTTGTAGCATTTTTTAGGGTTTTTTGTAGTGTTGTTAGAGTTTATGTTGCATTTTTAGTGTGTTTGTAGTGTTTTTAGTGTTTAGTTAGCAGTTTTAGATGTTATGTATCATTTTAGGGTTTATGTAAAAAAATTTAGGGTTTATGTAGCGTGTTTAGGGTTTTGGTTTTATGTAGAATTTTTTATGGTTTATGTTGCGTTTTCTGGGTTTATGTAGCATTTTTAGAGGAGATGTAGTGTTTATTTTTCATTTTTTAGGGTTTATGTAATGTTTTTAGGGTACATGTAGTGTTTTTATGGTTTATATTGTGTTTTTAGGTTTTATGTAGAGTTTTTTAATGTTTATGTTGCCTTTTTAGGGTTTATGTTGTGTTTTTTTAGGGTTTAGGTTACAGTTATAGGGTTTATGTAGTGATTTTAGGGTTTATGTAGCATGTTTTGGGTTTATTTTGAGTTTTTGGTTTATGTTGCATTTTTAGGGTTTTTGTTTCATTTTTAAAGGGTTATGTAACATTTTTACAGTTTATGTATCTATTGGAATCCTTTTTTAGGGTTTTAATGGTTGTTTATGGATTGTCATTTTTTAGGGTTTTAAGGGTTGTTAATGGGTGTTTATGGTTTTTACGGTATTTGATGGCTTTTTAATGGTTTTTGGGGGGGTTTATGGGTTTTTTGTTTTTTTGGGATTGATAGGGGTTGTTAGGGTTTTTTAGTGTGTATTAGGGTTTGTTTGGGTATTGTAGTAGTTTTTAGGATTTTTATAATGTGTTTTAGAATTTTTTTTGGGTTCTTTAGGGTTTTTAGTGTTCTTTATAGTTTAATATGGTTCTTTAGGGTTTATTAGGGTTCTTTAGGGTTTATTAGTGTTCTTTAGGATTTATTACAGTTTATTAGCATTTTTATTGTATATTAGGTTTTTATTGGGCTTTTGTAGGCATTAATAGCTTTTTTCTAGGGTTTATCAACATTTTTAGGGTTATTTAGGATTTATTAGGGTTTATTAGGATTTATTAAGGTTTTTAATGGTATATTATCATTTTTAGGGTTTGGTGGGGGTTATTAGGATTTTATTAGGGTTTATTATGATGTGTCAAGGCTTATTAAGGTTTATTTGGTATTTTTAGGGGTTTATTAGGATTGAGTTGGGTTTATTAGGTTATATTATGGTATATTATGGTATATTTGGGTATATTTAGGATTTATAAGGGTTTATTATGGTTCATTATTGTTTATTAATTTTTAAGACGGTATATTATGGTTTTTTAGTGTTTAGAAGTTTTTATTCAGGTTTATTAGTGCTTTTAATCGCTGTTAGGTTTTATTAGCATTTATTAATTGTTTAATGGCTTTTAAATGGTATATTTTCATTTTTAGGGTTTATTGGGGTTTATTATGGTTTATTATGGTGTGTTAAGGTTTATTATGGATGAGTAGGTATTTTTAGTGTTTTATTACGGTTGATACGATATCTTTAAGGTTTTATTAGGTTCTATTAGGGTTGAGTACGTTTTAATTGGGTTTGTTAGGCATTTTTATGGTTTACTAGGGTTTGTTAGTGTTTTTATTAGTGTATATGAGTGTTTATTAGTTTCTGTTAATATATGTGAGGGGTTGGTATGACTTTTTAGGTTTTATTAGTATTTTTTTAGTGTTTGTGAGCATTTTTAATGGTGATTTTCATTGAATTTGTTATGGTTTATTAGGGTTTCTAGGGATTTTTAATGGGTTTTTTTGGTTTTTTTGGTTATTGGGGTTTATTTGGGTTTTATTAGGTTTTGTTATGGTGTGTCAAGGTTTATTAGGGTTGAGAAGGTATTTTTAGGATTCTATTATGGTTTTATTAGGGTTTATTAGTTTTTATTAGGGTTAATTAGGGATTTTTAGGGTTTATTCGGTTTTGATAGGGTTTTATAAGTTTTTTTTGTTTTATTAGGTTATATTAGTGTTTGTTATGTCTTTTTAGATAATATAGCGTGTTTTTATTGTTTGAGGGCATTTTTTTGTTTGTGAGTGTTTTTAGGGTTTCTTAGGTTATATTAGAGTTTATTATGGTTTATTAGGGTTTCTAGGGATTTTTAATGTATATTATAATTTTTTATCTTTATTAGGTTATATTAGTGTTTTTAGGTCTTTTTAGGTAATATAGAGTGTTTTTATTATTTTTTATTATTTTTTTATTTTTTGTGAGCGTTTTTAGGGTTTATTAGGTTATATTAATGTTTATCAGGGTTTCTATGGATTTTTTAAGGTATACTAGCATTTTTTTCTTTATTTGGGTTTTGTAGAGTTTCATTAGGGGTTATTATGGTGTGTTAAGGTTTGTTAGGGTTGTGTAGTGTTTATTTGGCTTTATTTAGGGTTTATTAGGGCTTTTTAGGGTTTGTTTGCGGTTTATTAGGGCTTATTAGTGTCTTTTGGGATTGGTTAGGGTTTTTTAGGTTTTCTTAATGTGTTTTTATGGTTTATTAGAATTTATTATCATTTATTAGGGTTTATTAGGTATTTTGGGGGGTTTTATTATGGTTAAGTAGAGTTTCTTAGGGTTTTTAGGGATTATAAGGTGTTTTTAGGGTTTATTAGAGTTTATTAGGGGTTTTTTAGAGTTTAATTTTTTATATAATGGTATCTTATGTTTAAATATTTTTGAGGGTTTTAATGTGTGTTTAGGGTTTTTGTAGCATTTTTTAGGGTTTGTGTAGTGTTGTTAGAGTTTATGTTGCATTTTTAGTGTGTTTGTAGTGTTTTTAGTGTTTAGTTAGCAGTTTTAGATTTTATGTATCATTTTAGGGTTTATGTAAAAAATTTTAGGGTTTATGTAGTGTGTTTAGGGTTTTGGTTTTATGTAGAATTTTTTATGGTTTATGTTGCGTTTTCTGGGTTTATGTAGCATTTTTAGAGGTGATGTAGTGTTTATTTTGCATTTTTTTGGGTTTATGTAATGTTTTTTGGGTTCATGTAGTGTTTTTATGGTTTATATTGTGTTTTTAGGTTTTATGTAGAGTTTTTTAATGTTTATGTTGCCTTTTTTAGGGTTTATGTTGTGTTTTTTAGGGTTTATGTTATAGTTATAGGGTTTATGTAGTGATTTTAGGGTTTATGTAGCATGTTTTGGGTTTATTTTGCGTTTTTTGTTTATGTTGCATTTTTAGGGTTTTTGTTTCATTTTTAATGGGTTATGTAACGTTTTTAGAGTTTATGTATCTATTTGAATCCTTTTTTAGGGTTTTAATGGTTGTTTATGGATTGTCATTTTTTAGGGTTTTTAAGGGTTGTTAATGGGTGTTTATGGTTTTTACGGTATTTGATGGCTTTTTAATGGTTTTTTTTGGGGGGGGGGGGTTATGGGATTTTTGTTTTTTTGGGATTGATAGGGGTTGTTAGGGTTTTTTAGTGTTTATTAGGGTTTGTTTGGGTATTGTAGCAGTTTTTAGGATTTTTATAATGTGTTTTAGAATTTTTTTTGGGTTCTTTAGGGTTTTTAGTGTTCTTTATAGTTTAATATGGTTCTTTAGGGTTTATTAGGTTTCTTTAGGGTTTATTAGTGTTCTTTAGGATTTGTTACAGTTTATTAGCGTTTTTATTGTATATTAGGTTTTTATTGGGCTTTTGTAGGCATTAATAGCTTTTTTCAAGGGTTTATCAACATTTTTAGGGTTATTTAGGATTTATTAGGGTTTATTAGGGTTTATTTTATTTATTAGGGTTTAGTAACTTGTATTTGGGTTTATTATGATTTATTAGGGTTTATTATGCTTTGTTAGGATTTATTACGGTTTATTAGGGGTCTGTTATGGTTTGTTTCAGTTTGTTACAATTTATTTGGCATTGTTAGGATTTCTTATGATTTATTTGTGGTTTTTAGGGTTTGTTATGATTTATTTTGGGGTTATTAGGGTTTTTTAGCATTTATTAGTGGGTTGTAGGGTTTGTTAGGATATTATTTGGAGGTTTTTGTAGCGTTTTGTCAGGTTTGTTAGGATTTTTAGTGATTATTAGGGTTTATTATGGTTTAATAGTGTTTTTATTATATATTAGGGGTTTTAGGGATTTTGTAGCGTTTATTAGGGTCTAATAGATTTTGTTAGGGTTTATTATAAGTTATTACGATTTATTAGTTTTTATTAGGGTTTTTACGGTTTAATAGTGGGTTTTAGGGGTTATTAGAGTTTATGAGCGGTTCTTAGAGGTTATTAGTGGTTTTTAGGGTTTGTTAGGTTTTTTAGGGTTTTTAGGGTTTGTTACGGTTTTTTTGAGTTGTTTGAGGTTTTATACATTTTTTTTGGGTTTTATTGGTGTGTTTGGATTTTTTATGCTTTGTTAGGGTTATTTTAGCATTTTTTGGGGTTCTGTTTCATTTTGTGGGTTTTGAAGCATTTTTTGGTTTTTTTTCTAGCAATTGTTCGGGTTTATGTAGCATTGTTAGTGGCTTTAGTGGTTCTTTAGGGTTCTTTAGGGTTTTTATGGTGTACTAGGGTTTCTGTTGAGGTTTTTAGGGGTTTCTAGGGTGGTTTTAGGGTTTTTAAGGGTTTCATAGGGTTGGTTAGGGTTTTTGGGGCATTTTTAGGGTTTTTAGGGTTTTTAACAGTTTTAGGTGGTTTTAGGGTTTTTAGTGTTTTTTGAGGTTTTTTGAGATTTTTTAAGGTTTTTTAGGGTTTTTAGGTTTTTTTTTCAGGTTTTTCTTGGTTTTCCGTGTTTTGAGGGGTTTTAGGGTTTTTAGGGTTTTTTAGGGGTTTTAGGATTTTTTAGGGTTTTTAGGGTTTTCTGGGTTTTTTGGGTTTTTAGGGTTTTGTCAGGTTTTGTCAGGTCTGTTAGGGTTTTTTGTGAATATTAGCATTTTGAATGGTTTAATAGCATTTTTATTGTATATTTGGGTTTTTAGGTATTTTTTAGCTTTTATTGGGGTCTAATGGGGTTTTTAGGGTATATTACGGTTTATTAGAGTTTATTAGGATTTAGTAGTGGGCTTTAGGGTTTATTAGGGTTTATTATTAGTTGGCAATGTCTGTTAGGATTTATTGGTTCTTATTAGGATGATTTAGTGAGTCTAAGGGTTTGTTAGGGTTTCAAAGGGTGTGTTAGGGTTTATAAGGGTGGGTTGGGCTTTTATGGGAGGGTTAGGGTTTCTAAGGGCGTGTTATGGTTTCTAAGGGTTTCTAAGGTTGTGTTAGGGTTTCTATGGGTGTGTTGGGGTTTCTAAGGGTTTGCTAGGTTTTCTAAGGATGTGTTAGGGTTTCTACGGGTGTGTTATGGTTTATAAGGTTGTGTTAGTGTTTATTAGGTTTTCTTAGGGTTTTATTCGGGTTTTTAGGGGTTTTAGGGTTTCTTATGGTTTGTTAGGGGTTTTTATGGTTTTTTCGGGTTTTTTTGGATTTATTGGGGTTTCTTAGTGTTTCTTGGGGTTTGTTAGGGCTTGTTAGGGCTTGTTAGGGTTTGTTATGTTTTTTAGGGTTTTTTGGGGTTTGTTAGGGTTTGTTAGGGTTTGTTAGGGTTTTTTAGTGTTTGTTAGGGTTTGTTATGGTTTGTCCGAGTTTTTCATAGTTTTTAATGGTTTTTAGAGTTTATGGGGGTTATTCATGATTTCTTAGGGTTATTTAGTTGTTCATAATTGTCACGGATGTGTAGAGATAGTCCCAAGCATCAATTTTGATATGTGGTTGAGGTGAAACGGACACCCATAGCAGATGTTATGGTGATTTGGAGGACTTAAGGACCTTTTAGGACTTCATGAACGTGATAAGGTGTTCCTATTGGTCACATATGTGTAGATCTATTCGAAAGTTTCGATTTGATATATCGTAGAGGCAAAACGGACCCCCGGAGTAGAAGTTATTGTCTTATGGATGGTTTAAGTACCTTTTTGGGCCTTTAAGGATGTGATAAGGTGCTTCAGTGGTTATAGGAGTGAAGGTCTAGTCACAAGCTTCGATTTGATATGTGGTAGAGTCAAAACAGACACACATAGAAGAAGCTATTGCAAAACGGACACCAGAAGCCAATCTTTTGACCATCCAAAGGGATTTTGGGTTTTTGGGGGGTTGAAGAATGTCAAAAAGGGTTCTAGTGGTTACCAGGGTTTGTATCTTTTCACAATAATTTATTTTATATGTGGTAGAGCCAAAATGAACACACATAGTAATATTTATTGTTGTTTTAAATTGAGCAACTCTCCTAGCACCTAAAAACCTAAGAAACCCACAACTCACTAAAATAGGCATAACTTCTCCTTCAGATGTTTGTTTGAGCGCAGTGACTAGTCAAATCAAAGCTCGTGAAATTATTGAGGACCTTGTTTAGTAGGAACTATGAGAAGATAAAAAAAAGATATATTAGTTATACCACTCCAAAAAAAGTCCAACTTCAAACGGCCATAACATTAGATCTGGTTGTCTGTTTGAGCTCTAACACATATCAAATCGAAATTAGCAAAGAGATCTATGCAGAAGGATGACTTGAACATAGTTCAGGTCATTTTTGAGACCCTAAAATTCCATAAAGCCTTCAGAAGATGTCCAAAACACCATTTCCATGTAAGGATCCCTTTCAATTTTTTTAAATGGTCATAACTTATGATATGTGTGTCTGTTCGGCCTCCGACACCTGTTTTTATCATAGTTAATTCCATGAGATTTAGTTTGACTATTCACGAAGCTAAAATGGGCACCCGAAGAATAAGTTATTTCTTTTTCAACGAATCTGTGATTTTTTAGGTTTTTCAAGACTCCATTTCAAGCATTTTTGTCCAGTCTGCTGTTTTTTAAAACAAATATAACTTATTATTAATGTTATTATTATTATTATTATTATCATCATCTCATCCACATGCACATGAACATTCACGTGTTTTATTATTATGTTTTTATTACCAGGCACGTGCACATGCAATGCACACACGTTATTTTATTATCACATGCGTTGTTATTATTATTGTTATTATTATTATTGTGGTTGTTGTTGTTGTAATAGTTGTTGTTGTTATCATCACTTGAAAATGCACATGCGAATGCACATACACACAAATTCAATGCTCGTGCATTATTCTATTATCACATGAGTTATTATTATTATTATTATTATTATTATTATTATTAGTATCATCATCATCACATGCAAATGAAATGCATGAGTGTTATTTTTTATAACCATGAACGTGCACACGTAATGCACTTATAATATTCTATTATCACATGCATTGGTACTACTACTAGTATCACCACCACCACTACTATCATTACTACTGCCTTTATTATTACTATCATCACATGAAAATGTAGAAGCACGTGCGTTATTATTTATTATTTATTACCATGCACGTGCATATGCAATGAACTTGTATTATTCTTTTATTATTATTATTATCATCACAATTATTATTATTATTTTTATTATTATTATTATCATTATCATATTATTATCATTATCACAAGAAAATGGACATGCAAGTGCGTTGTTATTTATTATTTATTACCATGCACGTGCAAGCGTTATTATTATTATTATTACCATTCGTAGGAAAAATTCTTTTTTTATTATAATAAGAAAGAGGAAATAACAAGAAACATAAACAACCCCAGCACTCAGGGGGGGATAAAGTAGTGTAACCCCTAAGGAAACTTTCAACATGAAGGGCTTACATTCAAGCGGTAGGGAGCACAAGATTCTGTACGTAACGACCTCATCCCCGGGGCTTCCAATCTTCGTAAGGGCATCTGCAACAAAATTACTTTCCCTCCAACTATGTTGTATGAGTTGGAATTGATTGGTCTCCAAGGCACACTGCCTGATGATATAAGCAAGATCCCATGATGCGTCCGACCATCCCCGGACATGATTAACCAAGACCTCTGAATCCGAATCCACCTCTGACGCCTGAAAGCCGCTACTCCTGCAAGCTCTAATTCCCGTAAGGAGGGCCCAGGCCTCCGCCCCCAACAAGTTGCCCATTCCAAAGTTAACACTGAAGTCCATATATACAGAGCCTTCTGAGTCACGAAGAACCCCGATGCCTGTCATCATGCCATGCATGCATGATCAGTCCACGTTAATCTTGAGCCCGCTGGAAGGAGGATTACATCTAACCCACTTCCCTTCAGAGATGATCGAGCCTCGAGGTTGGAGTAAGAATTTGGATGCCACATTTGAGCGATGATCCAACCTTTCCAGTGAGACCAACTCCTGGACCAATGATCTTGCTCTTAAATGAACCAAGAAAGTTTAACTCTCGTAACCCAAGCACTATTTGTTCCTGGCCTCCTAGATGACCCAGCAGGTAGCCGTGAGAATACACGATGTCACATTTCCTTCTGATTCACTGATAGTCCCTTTGAGAAACCACGAGGACAGGAGCTCCTGGAAGCTGAAATGTTCAAAGCTGGTGCAAACCGGTGGGGTGAACATTTTCCATACAGCCGTCGCCCACTCGCTCGGAAAGAAGAGATGATTGGCTGAATCTCTCTTGGGATTTTTGCAGCAATAGTAGCGAGATGCTAGATGAATGCCCCTGCTTTGAATATTGTCATCCATCGGAAGGGCATGGTTCTTAACACGCCAGACCAAGAAGTTCATCTTGATTGGAATTTCTTTTCATCAGGTGTTCTTCAAACCATGACCAGGATTGATCTCCATGCTCCTCCATTCTCTGTAGCCCCTAATAGAGAATCTGCCCAAGCTAGAACCTGTGAAACAACATCGGTCCTCTTCCTCATTAATGCAAATATTGTCAAAGATCTTCTTCTATTCTTGGCTAAGAACCGTGTTGATGAGCACGGGGTGCTTTGAAGATTCCCTGAAGGTGATGTTTGGGGGTAGGGCATCTGGGAAAAAACAACTGCTCCCCTCCCCAATTGTCTTTCCAAAACCTGACGTCCCCTCTTCCAATGATCCATCTGTCCGAGTCAAGAATCTCCTCCAGAAATACCATCATGCACCTGCCCAGGGGAGATGGTCGTGCCCTGCGCTCGCTGATGTTCCTCTCCAGATCCCCATAGCTCTCTTTGAAGAACTCCTCCCATAATAAATTTCCAACCACAATATCCCATGCTAAGCATGCCTGCATGCCCTGAATAGTGGTCGTAAGATCGTGTAACCCCACTCCCCCTTCCCCTATTGGTTTGGCCAACCGTGCCCAACATGCACGTTCACATGAAATGCACTTACGTTATTCTATTATTATTATTATTATTATTATTATTATTATTATTATTATTATTATTGTTTGTATCATCAAATACAAATTTACATGCACGTGCGTTGTTATTTATTATTTATTACCAGGCACGTGCATGCGTCATTATCATTATCATTACATGTAAATGCACATGCACGTGCGTTATTATATATTATTTATTATCATGCACATTTAAATGCAAGTACTTGTGTTATTCTATAATCAAATGTGTTATTATTATTTATTCTCACACACGTGCACACGCAATGCATGTGCATTATTCTATTATCACATGTGTTATTATTTCTTATTTATTATCATTCACATGAAAATGCACATTCATGTGAACTTGGTTATTATTTATTGTTTATTAACACACACATGCACATGCACATGCACATGCACATGCACATGCACATGCACTTGGATGTGCGTTATTATTTATAATTTATTATCATTCACATGAACATGCACAAACACATGTAATTCACATGCGTTATAATTTATAATTTTTTATTTATTATCATTCACATGCAGATGTGCAGGAATATGCACATGCACGTGCGTTATGATTTATTATTTAAACCATGCACATGCATATGCACATGCACATGCGTTATTACTATTATTATTATTAGAGGTATTTTTAGGTTTTACTAGATTTTTTAATAATTTTTAGGTGTTATTAACATTTATTATGGTTTGTTAGGGTTTTAGGGTTTTTTATGGTATATTAACATTTTTTAGGGTTTGGTGGGGGTTATTAGGATTTTATTTGGGTTTATTATGGTGTGTTAAGGTTTATTTGGGTTTATTAGGTATTTTTAGGGTTTTATTAGGATTGAGTTGGGTATATTAGGGTATATTATGGTATATTATTGTATATTTGGGTATTTTTATGATTTATTAGGGTTTATTATTATTCATTCTAGTTTATTAATTTTTAAGAGGGCATATTAGGGTTTTTTAGGGTTTAGTAGTGTTTATTGGATTTTATTAGTGCCTTTAAGCTTTGTTAGGTTTTATGAGCATTTATTAGGGGTTTTAGTGCTTTTTAATGGTATATTTTCTTTTTTAAGGGTTTAGTGGGGTTTATTAAGTTTTATTATAGTCTGTTAAGGTTTATTAGGGTTGAGTAGGTATTTTTAGGGTTTTATTATGATTGATTAGGTATCTTTATGGTTTTATTAGGGTTTATTAGGGTTGATTAGTGTTTATTAGGGTTTGTTAGGGATTTTTAGGGTTTACAAGGGTTTGTTAGTGTTTTTATCAGCGTATATGAGTGTTTTTTAGTTTTTGTTAATATATATGAGGGATTGTTATGACTTGTTAGGTTTTATTAGCATGTTTTTAGTGTTTGTGATCAATTTTTATGGTTTATTTGGTTTTATTAGAATTTATTATGGTTTATTAGGGTTTCTATGGTTTTTTATTGGTTTATTTACATTTGTTTATTTATTGGGGTTTATTTGGGTTTTATTAGGGTTTATTATTGTGTGTCAAGGTTTATTAGGGTTGAGAAGGTTTTTTTAGGGTTTTATTATGGTTTTATTTGGGTTTATTAGTTTTTATTAGTGTTTATTAGGGTTTATTATGGTTTATTAGGGTTTATTAAGGGTTCATTAGTTTTTTCTATTTTATTAGGTTATATTACTGTTTGTTAAGTCTTTTTAGATAATATAGCATTTTTTATTGTTTGTGAGTGTTTTGTTTTTTTTTTGTGAGAGTTTTTAGGATTTCTTAGGTTATATTAGTGTTTATTATGGTTTATTATGGTTTCTACGGATTTTTAAGGTATATTAGCATATTTTGTTTTTATTAGGTTTTATTAGCATTTTTTGTCTTTTTAAGTAATATAGCATGTTTTTATTGTTTGTGATCAATTTTTTTATTGTTTGTGAGAGCTTTTAGGGTTTATTAGGTTGTATTAGAGTTTATCAGGGTTTCTAGGGATTTTTTAAGGTATACTAGAATTTCTTTTCATTATTAGGGTTTTGTTGGGTTTTATTAGGGGTCATTATGGTGTGTTAAGGTTTGTTAGGGTTGAGTGGGATTTATTTGGATTTATTTATGGTTTATTATGGATTTTTAGGGTTTGTTTGGGGTTTATTACGGTTTATTAGTGTCTATTAGGGTTGGTTAGGGTTTTTAGGTTTTATTAATGCGCTTTTAGGGTTTATTAGGTTTTATTATCATTTATTAGGGTTTATTAGTTATTTTTGGTATTTTATTAGTGTTGAGTAGAGTCTCTTAGGGTTTTTAGGGATTATAAGGCATTTTTAACGATTATTAGATTTTATTAGGGTTTAAATTTTTATATTATGCTATATTTGGGTTTAATATTTTTGAGGGTTTTGAAGCATCCACTACAGGAAAACTAAATATTTGCGACGGGATCCCGTCGTAAAAGGTCTTTTGCGACGGGGCTCCATCGCAAATCGCCCGTTGCTGAAAACGGCGTCGCAAATAGGTGTTTTTGCGGCGGTCCCGTCGCAAAAAAATTATTTACGACGGTATTTGTCCCCCGTCACAAATAAGTTTTCGTTTATATATAAAAAAGGTATTGGCGACGGGCTGTCGCATATATATTAGTTGCGACGGGTCAGAATCCCGTCTCAAATGCTAAATTTAAAAAAATCCTTGCGACGAAAGTATTTGCGACGGACCGTCGCAGAAAGGTTTTCCCGATGAGTATTCGTCCCATCGCAAATGGTACTGTAAAAAACATTTACGACGGGAATTCCCGTCGCAAATGTACCTGTCACAAATATTAAGAAAAAATAAAATAAAATAAAATAATTAATACAAATCGTGTAATATTATATAAAAATAATAATAATATTAATAATATAAAAAAACTATATTATTATAATATAAATAAAAATATATATAAAATATAATTATGAAATATTAATATAAAATAATAATAATATGAATATAAATAATATAATAATACTAATATTAATAATATAAAAAATTAATATAATAATAATATTATTAAACTATCTATATAATAATAATAATATTAATAATATAAATAAATTATATTATTATAATATTAATAATAAAATATATATATAATATAATTATAAAATATTAATATCAAATAATAATAATAATATGAATATAAATAATATAATATTATATATTATGAAATATTAATATCAAAAAATAATAATAATAGTACTAATATTATTAATATAAAAAATTAATATAATAATATTATTATTAAAATAAACATACATATTTATGAAAAAATAATATTAATATTATTAATATTAATAAAATTATAAAATTATAAACTTCTCAATATTAAAAATAAATATAAAATATTAAAAGTAATATTACTAAAATAAGCAGACATTAAAAATAATACTAATAAGTAATAATATATTAAAAAAAATAAAAACAAATTAAATCACATAATATTCGTACCAATATGAAAGAAGAATTTTAAATAGTTAATATGACAATAAACTACGAACTCAAATGTTTATTACATCTAAAAAAATCACTGGGGGATAATCTGGAGGACCTGGAGGAGGTGGTGGAGGAAACTCCAACCTTAAACTATGAGTCAGACGACACATATACTCCATATACTCCTGATGTTGCTCCTCATATCGACATCTCTTCTCATCCTGCTGCTGACGCATCTGATCCTACCATCGACGCATCTCCTCATCGTGCTGCTGACGCATCTGCTCCTGCCCCTGACGCAAATCCTCTATAAGCTGACTCTGAGCACGCAGTTGCTCCTGATACTGTGAGGCAGAAGATGATGTCTCTCCACGAGCTCCTCTCGAGCTGGACACCGACATCGCAGCAATACCATAATAAGATTCAGGAGTCAAATGAGATCCGATACCAACTACTTGGCCCTTTTCGAAGCCATATTGGGTCGCCTGCATCCATACCGTCTCATCAAAATGGTGGGCACTAGTCTAATCACCCGTCTCGTCTTGACACTCAGCCTGTGTCTGAGAGGTCGCGGCCTCATATGACTCCTTAAGTTTCAATTAGAAATTAAAATAATGAAAAGATTATATGCATTTAATTTGTAAACTGAAAAGAAAATAATACTGACCACAATCTGACGCTGGCGGTCACCTCTAATCTCTCCAGTAGCCGGGTCAGTGTACATCCTCCGATAAACATCGTATGCTGAAATACCGGGCTGCTCGGCTTCCTATATGAATATAAAATAAAATTTTTATATTTAAAGTTGTATAAAATATTAAAAAAAAGTATTTACCAGATGGTCTCTATGCGCACTGAATGTACGACTACCGGCTCGATGCGTCACCTCTTGTCTCCCCCGATTCTGTCGACCCAATACAGATCTCCTCTGAAACCCACCACCCAACTAGTGTGTACATAATCCATCCCAAACGTGAGATGAAATGTACTCTGGTCGGTGGGCTCTACAGGACTCATCAAATTCTGTCACTCCAGCTTTCTTCACAGCTGTCTTTCTCAAATTATGTAAAAACTGACGGAAACGGTCACGCATAGACACCACCCATGCCGCGTGGATAGTGGCATGCATGATCTCGTCGATGGGATACCATAAACCCTAATATAAAGTTATTAATGGATTAAATTTCAAAATAAATAATATTTAATTACGTACCAGCCAATGATCTAACATGGCGGCCTGCACATCAGCGGGAATCTGATCCCGTGTGAGCCAGGGTTGAGAAAAATAATTGCGCAAGATAGCGCTCCCCTGTCCAATAGCTATATGCGTAAAACTATGGAAAAATAACAAATAATCAAACAATTAGAATATTACTAAATTATAATGAAAGATAACTAAAATACACAGGTTACCATACCACCGCGTGTGCGCATCGAATCCAAGAGGTGGACGTCGCTCCGGGATATGATCTGGAATCATCAGTCTGGAAAGACCACGCCCCCTCCGAGTGCTCCCTGTAGTTCCAACAGCCCGAGGGTCAAATGACTCAAGAACCTCATCATCCATAGGTAGATCAGCCTCCAGCAACTGACGAAACGTTTCCGAGTCCATCTGAAACATGAAATGATTGTTATTAGCAAACAGTTGAAAATAACTATTATATATAGATATATATTTGTTATGATTCAAACCAGCATTTTACTGTGTCAATGTTCATCTTCATCATCATCTTCATAGTTGTCAATGTCAATGTATTCATCTTCCTCATCAACATCATCAATTTCTATATTAGTTTCACTGTCATTATCTCTTGTCATTTCAAATTCAGCTGTAACATCATTGACAACATCGTCACCATCGACCCTTAACTGTGGGGTGTCATCCTCAATATTCATGTCTCTTTGTGAAAAAGATGTGTTTTGAGGAGTGTCCTAAAAAATTTCATTTCCTTGAACTTCAGTGGAACCACATTCAGTTTGAGTAAACTGATTTTCTTGAGATTTAACTTTTATTATACTCCACCAATCATCCAACTCTTTTGCAGTAGCACAATATTTTTCATAATAAATTTGATGTGCCTGATGAGCCAATAAAAATGGTTCATTTACCGCAAGAAGACTTTTATGTTTAATATCAAAAATTCCATGAGTCGGATGAATACGCATGCCTCTCTCAGTATCCATCCATCAACATTTAAACATTGTTACAAAATTCTGTCCCAAATAACACAGTTCAATAATTTCTTCAAGCATGCCGTAAAAGTCAACTTCAATATCTCTATGATGTGATCCCTTCAAACAAACACCACTATTAATTGTTTTTTTTGATTCCCCATATGCACGTGTATGAAAGCGATAACCATTCACCACATATGCATTATAAGATTTAACCATTTTGGATGGTGGGATACTCAAAATACGCAATCGAGTATCAATCTTATCAGCATGTACAGATACCTGAAAATTTGTAAAACATATATCACTATTACAAGTAATAAATTGATTTTATATGTAAAACCAAAAAAGAATGTATGTTACCAGTTTTTGAAACCAGTAGGCAATTTTTTTTTTCCGACGTTCTTCTAAGCTAGCTGCTGTAATTTGTGGAAATTGTTTCTTGATATGATCATCATATAACCTACAAATACAATATGATTAATTTACTGTAACAGAATCTATAGAATAAGGGATAAAATCACTCACTGTACAATTAGTGAAATTTCTTCACAGTTGAGTAGAACATATGTATGAGCTTTATGATGTTCATCATCTGAAATCCATCTATCATGAACTCCACCAAAGAAAAGTTTGGGCTGATTGAAAAATGATAATTGATTGTTCATATCATCATCAACATTCCCCTCATTCTAGCCCATGCGGTTAAATTTTGAGGGATATTCAGATTCAAAATAATGAGAGCAGAATAAATCAATTTCTTCTTGCAAATAAGCTTCAACAATTGAGCCTTCAACTGATGCTTTGTTACAGACTTTTTTCTTCAATTTCTACATGCATCTCTCAAATGGGTACATCCATCGAAACTGAACCGGACCTCCACATTTTTCTTCATGTGGAAAATGTAATATCAAATGTTCCATCGATTCAAAGAAAGTTGGCGGAAATATTTTTTCCAATTTTCATATAATTACAACAACAGCTTCTTCCAGTTTGCTTAGTGTATCGTAGTCTGTTGTCGCCACACACATGTCTCGGAAAAAATATGATATATCTATTATCGAATCCCAAATCTTAGAATTCAACAAACCTCTTAATCCAATAGGCATAATCCTTTCCATTATAACATGACAGTCATGACTTTTTAATTTGGTAATATGACCATTTTTAACACATCTTCCCAAGTTGGAAGCATAGCCATCTGGAAGTCTCAAATCTGCAATCCACTGACAAAATAATAAGCGACTCTCTTTGGTCAGTCTATAAGCTGCTTTTGGCTTCATTAATCTCTGTGATCTGACATTTTCAAACAATTCAAGTTCTGGTCGCCTGTAAATTTGGTCAAGATATAATCGTGCCTTTACATTATCTTTGGTTTTACCCGGTGTATCCAAAACTGTATGAAATAAATTATCAAAATAGTTCTTCTCAATATGCATGACATCCTACATGTGTCAGACCAACAAATCAGATCAATATGGCAGATTCCAAAAAATGCTCCATTTTTTCCAATTGTGTTCTTTCCTAAAACCATGAATTTTCTGTTGGTTTATTGTCGGTCCAAAAGTGATGGAAGGTAATGAAAATACAACTGATTGTAACTCTGTACCTGAGATCATTTTTGGAGGTTCATCTCTTTCAATTCTTCCTTTTCTGAAATGAGATTTATTCCTCCGAAAAGGATGATCGATTGGAAGAAATCTGCGTTGACAGTCAAAATAGCAAGGTTTTTTTCCATTCACAAGCATAAATGCTTTGTTTTCTCCCATACAGTAAGGAAATGATTTTGGACCATGTGTACTCCAACCAGATAACATTCCATATGCCGGGAAGTCACTAATTGTCCACATCAAAGCAGCTTTCATTAAAAAATTCTATTTCGCAGCAGCATCATATGTACCAACACCATGACTCCACAATAAATTTAACTCATCAATCAGTGGTTTCAAATAAATATCAATATTCTTTTTCAGATGTCCTGGGATTAATAATGTCAAAAATATATAAGGTTCTTTCATCAACATCTATGGAGGCAAATTGTACGGAGTTATAAAGACAGGCCAATAGGAATACTGACTACCAAAAGATCCAAATGCAAAAAAACCGTCAGTAGAAAGACCCAATCGCACGTTCCAGGATTCTAAAGCAAAAGACGGATGCACTTGATCAAAATGTTTCCATGAATCGCCGTCAGATGGATGAACCAAGCTTTTACCATTTGAAATATTGGTTTTGTACCATGACATCATTGTCGCTGTGTTCTGATACATAAATAAACGCTGCAACCTGGGTGTAAGCGGGAAATATCTCAACTATTTTATAGGAATCAATCTAGACTTCCCTAATTGAGATTCTTTATACCTCGATTGTCAACATGTGGGACAACTATCCAATGACTCATTTTCACCAGAATATAAGATGCAATCGTTTGAACATGCATGGATCGTTTGATAACTAAGGCCCATATTACGAACGAGTCTTTTTCTCTCATAATAATTAGCAGGTAGCACATTTCCTTCAGGTAACAGTGCTTTAACCAAAGAAAATATCTGATCAAAATAGTTATTTGACATTCCATTATCTGATTTAATAGCCATAAATTTTGCAACTACTTCTAATTTTCTTATCTTGAAACCAGGATATAATGCATCCTCAGCAGACCTGAACAACTCAGCAAATTCAGATGGTGCCAACTCAGGAGTTAAATCAACATCATCCTCAATTTTTGTTTGTTGAACGGATGACCCTACAACATCATGTACTAAATTTTGAAACTGTGATGGATCCAAAATCAAATTATTAGTATCTTCTCTGGAACTACATTCACCGTGTTGATACCAAAAAATATAATCTGATTGAAAACCATAACGCAAGAGATGTTGCCCAATGATGACAAATGTCTCAAACGTTCTCAGAGCACATTTTTTACAAGGAAACTTAATTGTCCCTTCTGAAACAAATTCCGGGTTTGATGATGCAAATGATAAGAAAGCTTCAACACCATCAACATATACAGGATTTAAACTAGAACCGTTTGGATTTCTACGCTGATTTATCCAAGCACGATCATCTAATAATGATTGATGTCGATTTCCTTGTTCCATATTCATATATATGTTTCTACAAAATTTAAAATCATTACTATTGTTAAATAATTTGATATAAGAAACAATATCCTAAAAAAAGAAGATACATAATTACAGTTATTTATTAGTAATTACCAATAATTATAGGCGACATAGTTAGTTTGTAATCATCCCCACTAATTATTATTAATTTAGCAATACTTAGAAATACTTGGAAAAATTAAATATGCTTGAATAATGAAATTAATTTTTTTAATCATCGTTGTGAAGATTATATTACTAATTATTCTGATTTGTCCGATGGCTCATCTCTTTTTAACTTTCTCCCGACTGAAATCAGTATGAAAAACTTGCTCTGACATACGTTAGAGCACATTTTTCATACTGATTTCACTGGGAGAAAGTAGCAAAGATATGAGACGTTGAACAAAAGGTGGTAGTCAATCCACTGGAAATTGTGCCAATTTATAACCATGTACTTGAATTTATTTGATTTTTGATTAATTTTATTAGTAATTATTACTAATTATTACAAATCTCAATATTTCTAACAGATTTTTCTTTATTCTTAATATGTTAAAATCTTAAAGGGTCGTCAATTTTTAGGTCATTCCCAATAAAAAGTTTGGGTCAACCTTGACCAATTTAAACGCTATAATTGTTCTAACTTGGTTGATCATCTCGCAAGTAGTGTTGCAATAGGACGACACAAGTAATGAGAAAGACATTACATGGGTTGTCCTATTGCAACGCTACCTGCGAGGTGATCAACCAAGCAAGAACAAGTATAGAGTTTACATTGGACACAGTTGACGCAAACTTTTTATTGGGCATGACCTGAAAATTGGCGACCCTTTAAGATTTGAACTGTTAGGAATAAAGCAAAACTTGTTGAAAATATTGATAATTGTAATATTTTATAAATTTTTTATAATTTTAATAATATTAATATTTTTTTTATAAATATTAAACATATAATAATAAAATAATTATATTATAAGTATTATTTAACTATTAATATCAGAGTAATATAATATTTTATATTATGTTACTATTTATGTTACTATTTATGTTACTATTTATGTTACTATTTATGTTAATAATTAGAAATGCGAAGATATGCATATAGGTCGGGTGGTTAATCAATCAATGAATAGACAAACAAACGTAATTGACTGATCATCTACCTCAATTTTCTTTTCATTTGTGTGTTGAGGTTGACAGAAAACTTCTACCTCCACATGCAATATGTGCTTTTACTATCAAAATTATAAACCTCCTCACCTCTATATTGGCGAGGAGGTTGATAATTTTGATAGTAAAAGCAGATATTACATGTGGAGGCAGAAGTTTCCTGTCAAGCCTCAACACACAAATGAAAAGAAAATTGAGATAGATGAGCGGTCAATCACATTTCCTAATTATACTAATTGTTTCCTAATTATACTAATTGTTTCCTAATTATACTAATTGTTTCCTAATTATACTAATTGTTTCATAATTATACTAATTGTTTCCTAATTATACTAATTGTTTCCTAATTATGCTAATTGTTTCCTAATTATACTAATTATTTCCTAATTATACTAATTGCTTCCTAATTATACTAATTGTTTCCTAATTATACTAATTATTTCCTAATTATACTAATTGTTTCCAAATTATACTAATTTTTTCCTGATTATACTAATTGTTTCCTAATTATACTAATTGTTTCCTAATTAAATCTAATTGTTTCCTAATTAAATCTAATTGTTTCCTAATTAAATCTAATTGTTTCCTAATTAAATCTAATTGTTTCCTAATTATTTTAATTGTTTCCTAATTAATTTAATTGTTTTCTAATTATTTTAATTGTTTTCTAATTATTTCTAATCAATTAAATCTAATTATTTCCTAATTATTTGATAATTATTTTAATTAAATATAATTATTTCTTATTAATTGTTTCCTAATTATTTTAAATGTTTCCTAATTATTTGATAATTATTTTAATTAAATCTAATTATTTCTTAATTATTTGATAATTATATATTTATTTCTAATTATTACCAAAACATCCCCCAGGAGTGTCGAACCAAGAGTGCAGCAAGGCCCATTGTCGTGTACCAGGTTACCCCGAGTCAAGCTCGAAACACCTTGTCAGAGTTTTCACTCCTAAGTACATCTGTGCCAGAGCCACCTCTACTTGTTCGTATCCAGACAAGGATTATTTGGTACAAGCGCATAAACTAATTATACTATATAGCTAAACATTCTATTAAAAAAAATTAACAATTAAAAATAAAATTAACAATTAAAAAAAAATTAAATACCTTTAATAATCTGCACCTTCTAACTCCTTCCTTCCTCTTCTCGAAAGAAAAAATTAAAACAAAAAAAAATTCTGCTCAGATATGAAAATGAGAGAGAGAGAAGAATGGAAATATGAATGTTATGAAAAAAATGGATGGGGTGTATATATAGGTTAGATTATTTGCGACGGTCGCATTTGCGACGGTCGCATTTGCGACGGGTGACTGTCGCAAATACGAGGTATTACGACAGGATACCGTCGCAAATGCTTTCGCCCACATTAAATAGAGGCGGTGGGTAAAGGGCCTTTTGCGACGGGCCCATCGCAAATAGCCACTATTAGCGATAAACGACTATCCCCGTCGCAAATTTCTATTTACCGCCGCCGGTATTCGCGACGGGGCCCATCGCAAATACCTTCGCCCACATTAATTACGGGCGGTGGGTAAAAGAGTTGTTGCGACAGGCCCGTCGCTAATGCCACACCATTAGCGACGGGTGGATATCCCCATCGAAAATTACTATTTACCGCCGCCGGTATTTGCGATGGGAGGATATTCCCGTCGCAAATTCATATTTACCGCCGCCGGTATTTGTGATAGGACCCGTCTCAAATACCTCCTGTTGGATTATCTGTTGCGACGGGTACATATTCCTATCGCAAAACCATATTTACTACCACGGGGTATTTGCAATGGGTTGTAGGTGACCGTCGCAAATAGGATTTACAACGGCCAGTATTGGTGATGGGACCCGTCGCCAATAATACCGGGTGAATACTTGTTTGCGATGAGGAAATTTCCACATCGCAAATACTATTTACCACCATCGGGTACTTGCGACAGGTAGCCTTCTACCCGTCGCAAATATCCTTCCCGCGTTTTGGCGCGCAAACCGCGCCATTGCAATTGCGACGGGCCCTGTATTTCCGTCACAAATAACTGACCATTTGCGATGGGAATATATTCCCGTCGCAAAAAACCTTTTCATCAGAGTTGTTGCGATGAGAATAAGACCCGTCGGAAAGATCCCGTCGCAATAATCGTTTTTTCCCATAGTGATCTTTAGGATTTTTGTAGCATTTTTTAGTGTTTGTGTAGCACTGTTTGAGTTTATGTAGCATTTTTAGTGTTTATGTCATGCTTTTAGGGTTTAATTAGTGGTTTTAGGTTTTATGTAGCATTTTTTTGGGTTTATGTAACAATTTTAGGTTTTATGTAGCTTGTTTAGGGTTTAGGTTTTATATAGCATTTTTTAGGGTTTATGTTGCGTTTTCTAGGTTTATGTAGCATTTTTAGGGGTCATGTAGTGTTTATGTTGCATTTGTTAGGGTTTATGTAACATTTTTAGGGTTAATGTAGTGTTTTTAGGGTTTATGTTGTATCTTTAGGTTTCATGTAGCTTTTTTTAATATTTATGTTGCGTTGTTTAGGGTTTACGATATGGATCTAGAGTTTATGTAGTGATTTTTGGGTTTATGTAGCGTTTTTTGGGTTTATGTTGCGTTTTTTGGGTTTATGTTTCGTTTTTAGGGTTTATGCTGCATTTTTAGGGTTTATGTAATGTTTTTGGGTGTATATATCTATTTGTTTTTTTAGGGTTTTAATGGTTGTTTATGGTTTGTAGTGGTTTTTAGGCTTTTTAAGGGTTGTTAACGGGTGTTTATGCTTTTTATGGTATTTAATGAGTTTTCAATGTGTTTTTGGGGGGTTTAATGGTTTTTTTGTTTTTTCATGATTGATAGGAGTTGTTATGGTTTTTATTGTGTTTTAGGGTTTTTTTTAGTATTGTAGCGGTTTTTAGGGTTTATGTAATGTGTTTTAGCATTTTTTGGGTTCTTTAGGGTCTTTTAGGGTTCGTTAGAGTTTATTATGGTTCCTTAGGGTTTATTAGGGTTCTTTAGGGTTTATTTGTGTTCTTTAGGATTTGTTATGGATTATTGGCATTTTTTATTGTATATTAGGGTTTTATTGGGCTTTTGTAGGCATTAATAGCTTTTTCATGGGTTTATCAACCTTTTTTAGTGTTATTTAGGATTTATTGGGGTTTTTATTAGGGTTTAATAACATGTATTTGGGTTTATTACAATTTATTAGGGTTTATTATGATTTTTTAGGGTTTATTGCAGTTTATTAGGAGTTTATTATGGTTTTTTTCAGTTTGTTATGATTTATTTGGCGTTGTTAGGATTTGTTACGATTTATTTGTTGTTGTTTGTGGGGTTTATTATGGCATTTTTTAGGGATTAGTGGGGTTTATTATGGTTTATTATGGCGTGTTAAGGTTTATTAGGGTTGAGTAGGTATTTTTAGGGTTTTATTAGGGTTGAGTCGGTATCTTTAAGGTTTTATTAGGGTATATTAGGGTTGAGTATGGTTTGTTAGGGTTTGTTAGGGATTTTTAGGGTTTTCGAGGGTTTGTTAGTGTTTTTATTAGGGAATATGAGTGTTTTTTAGTTTTTGTTAATATATATGAGGGGTTGTTATGAATTTTTAGGTTTTTTAGAGTATTTTTAGTGTTTGTGTGCATTTTTAATGGTTCGTTAGCTTTTTTTGGAATCTATTGTGGTTTATTAGGGTTTTTAGGGATTTTTAATGGTTTGTTTGCATTTTTTTGTTTATTGGGGTTTATTTGGGTTTTATTGGGTTTTGTTATGGTGATTCATGATTTATTGGGGTTGAGAAGGTATTTTTAGGGTTTTATTAGTGTTTTATTTGGGTTTATTCATTTTTATTAGGGTTTATTAGGATTTTTTAGGGTTTTTTAGGGTTTGTTAGGGTAAGGAAGATGCGAGGGTCAGGCTATTCCTGACCCCCCCCCCCCAAATTTATTAGAAAGAAAAAAAGAGACCCAGCAGATAAGGGCGGGGAGGGGTCAAACGACTCACACCCAAAAAGCCCCTTACAAACCACGCCAAAAAAGAAAAATCAAAAAAGAAAAGAAGCAAAACCAACCCAAACAGAAAACACACCACACTAAGAAGCAACCATCATCGTCACCAGCATCAACCAGTATCCAGCAGCATCTCCCAGCCAATCAGCAACCAGCAGTAATGTAGACACAGCACCTTCAGCATCTCCCATCCCAGCAGTATCCAACATCCAGAACCACCAGCATCCAATAGCACAGAAACACCAGCATCTAACACCACCAAACCACCAGCATCAAAATCACAAGCCTCACCTTCACCAACATTCAGCTGCTCACCACCAAACAATAACCAGAAGTTCAGTTTCCAGCATCCAGAACCTATAATCCTGACAGCATCAAGCATACCACACACAGGAGCACCACCAGCCAGCACACACTTCCCAGCATCCAATGAATCCTCACCAAGCAGATCCATCACTAGTAACATAGAAATACCGGCACCAAACACATAAACCTTAGCATCATCACATCCCAACCAAACATCAAGCAACATCCAGAACCTCAGTTTCTGGCATCCCTCACCTCCATCATCTCCTCTAGCATACACGGCTCCAGCTAACCAATCCCTTGCATCAGCCCACATCAAAAGCTGTAGTAGAGCCAAAACATCAAGCAAACAAGAACCATCTTGACCAGCATCTCATTCATAACCATAACCAGATGAAGAGTGCAACCAACGCACCAAGCCACCAGCAATATGATCCAAAGCAGCAAATTGAAACCATAGAGAAATAAACCACGAACCATCGGCACACCGAAACTAGAGCAAAAATACAGGGTCAACACCATGGAAGGGCAAGGAAGGCTCGGGGCCAGGCTATTCCTGGCACCCCCAAAATTTATTATAAAAAAGACACTAAGACACTGCAGACAAGGGAGGGGTGGGGTCAATCAACCCACACCCAAAAGCCCTTAACAAACACACACCCAAAGACTGCAAAAAAAAAAGAAAATTCAAAAAAAGAAAAGACACAACGACAAACACACAACAGCTTCAGCACCATCTCAGCCAATTCCAGTAGTTGGAAACTCTATCACCCCTTTATCACTTCTTAACCAAGCAGAATCCAGCATCCAATGCTCACAGCCAAGCAGTGACCAGCATCCAATCTCACAAGTTTCAGCATCCAACACCTTCAGCACCTCCCATCCAAGCAACAACTAGTTACTAGCTTCACTGTCTCCAGCCTCCATCACCTTCTCACCAATCATAATCACTTCACCGCCTCGTAGTGAGGCAACAGCCAGTGCTATGTAGCAACATCTTTCACACCCACCGCCAGGAACACATCCACTATGACAACCCTGCTTTTATTACAAACTTATACATGATTTATTACATAAAACTTCACTTGATACAACAAAGAATATTGAGAGTTTTAGTGTCTTTGGGGATTAGGATCATTACATAAAAACTTAAAACATGAAATACAACATCTTTATTGAAAAATTCCTTTACATGACCCCTGCATTCCCTCTTACTTAGCATTGCATGGGATAACCTAAGGACTTGCATAAGAAAAGGGTGAGCTATAAAGCCCAGTAAGGGAGTACACATGGAATAACATGATGAGTACAATACATGTTAGACAATAGGCATATCAATAGAGCATAAAAGAATCATGAACATAAAGGCATGATAGAGCATGATAATCATAACATGTAAATGTGGCAACAACACTTAACATGGAATTAGCATGAGCCAAGGCTCATTGCACATAGAGCATGAGTAAATCCTCATTTCACATGAAGCACGAGTAAACCCTCTTTTCACTTGAATTAGCATGATTCAAAACTCATTTCACATGACGTATCATGATACTATACTTTACCCAATGCATTGGAGTGCTATAAGGGCGCACCCTTCTTAAACATTTCATTTCATGCATAAGTGTGCCACATGGATCATAAAACATGGATTCATAAAACATAATCATTTATTCCACGATAAAGAAATGTGGAATTCATACATGAAACTTTATAAACAATAAGTAAATGTGCATAAAGGTGAATACCCTTGATGGAGAAATGAGCATGGTATTCACTACACAATGGCATTGGCTTAAAAAATCGGTGCGATTTCGGCAGCGTAACAGCGTGACATAGAATTCATAAAAATGGTTTGATGAGAGAGAAAGGGTGTATCATCATATTTACATGAAATAGATAGTAAGGGGATCATATAGATACATGTCCAAACAATTTTAATGGAATTTAGATTCATGATACAAAAGTATTACTTGAATGTAAAAGAAGAGAGAGAAGTTCTTTTTTGGAATTTCGGCATAGTAATGGTTGTACATGGGAGGCATTTAATGAGGGAGAATGGGGTCTCCCATAATTCAAACATAAAGAGGGAAGTATGAGGGAGGTGTAAAACCATACCCCAACATTCATAATTGAAATTAAAAGGGAAAAACAACTTAAAGAAAATTGGACAAAAATGAGAAAGGAAGAAAAAACCCTTACTTGGAAGTGTGCTTCCAAAGGCTAGAGAGAGGATTGTGAGAGGCTTCTTGGGAGCTTGGGGCACCTTGGGAGGATTCTAGAGAGATTAGGGTGGAGTTTGGATGAACTCCAAAGGTTTTGAGTGAGGAAGAAGTGGGAGCTTGGGTGGGTTTATATAGGAAAGGTGAGGGAATTCTTTATTATTTAGGTTTGGGACCCCTTATATTAAATTAATCCAAACCACAAACCATCCCATAGTTTTTTCCCATGTTTTTTGGGAAAAGGAAGATTAAAACAATATTTTATAAGGCCAAAGTCAGAAATGTTTAAAATAATAGGGTTGCTTATGTGGAGGTGAGTCACATTCTCATGGAAATTAATTTAAAAAGACAAGGTGTTTAATAAGTCTTGAGGGGTCCATTAATGCTTTCAAAGGTAAGTCAAACAAACCAAAAATCACATTATTTTAATGGTAAAACATATATTGCCCGAACATAAGGATTATAGTATTTTATTACATCACTATTGGGTCATTATGATGTCATAAAACACATTATATATTTAAACGGTATTTAATTTTTACCCAAAAATTTGACTGTCTCATAAAATTATGAAAAATTCACTGTTGGATAATTTTAATATCCTGATTCCAGAAATAACATTTATTTTATCTAAATAAGTTTATAAATATGTTAATTTTCACTTTTAAAATTAAAACTGACATTTATAAAAAATTCACGGGTTTTGACAGAAATGGCTTTCAAACCTTAATAAAAATTATAATTGCATTCATAAAATTATAAGATCATTTATATTTAATAAAAATTAATTTAATAATAATAATAATATTTTATTAAAATATTATTTAATTCAAAAATCCCTTAATTTAATAAAATAGAATTCTTAATTAAATAATAACTAAGAAACTATTTGTACTTTAAAAACTATTTACAATGTATCAATAATGACTAGAAATTATATTCATTATTATATACAAAAATAATGTACATGAACATAGTACTAGAGATTTATTACATAACCCCTTAAAACAACCGCATAAGACCTAAGGGTAAGGTGTGCGATGGTGACAGACTCTTGGGGTGGCTTGGATAACATCGCTCGAGTGGTAATTTCAATCAACTTCCACTTTTCCCGTAGACGGTCACGTTCGAGCTTGACATGATGAAGCTCAGCTTGGGGTTGGTTAAGGGTGAAGCCCAAAGACACCACCTATTTTCTGAGCTCCAACAAATGGGCTTCGTATGGGGAAATTCTATTGGATGAGGCCATCGCTTCCTTTGTCTGAGTAAATTGGATTTTTTAAAGTCCTATATTTATACTAATCATGTGATCACTGTTCAACGGCTATATTAGCAACGGTCAAAATTCTTATCATGAAACCAAAGAAGTTGACATTTTATATAAACATAAAGATACATTTAATTAGATCAAGAGGGATTTACATTAATGAAACTTTGGGTCGTTACATCCATAGCGCCCAATAGCAAGATGGCATCCAGCACCATTAACCAGTAACAAAGGCCAACATCCACGCCGATTGACAACCAATCTAGCTACATCTCCAAAATCACCAGCTCCCACTTCAGCCCGCACCACCATGCTGGGAAGGTCCATATTCATCACACCAGAACCACCAGTAGTAGAAACAAGATCAAAATTTTCCTCAGACTCTAGCACCTCTTCACCAAGGAGAGTCACCAGCTGCAAGTTAAAGCCACCAGCACCAGACTCATAAGTGACAGCTTCATCATGCCCCATCCCTGCAGCAAGTGGTAACCAATGCCACCAATTTTGGCAAACTCATTCCACACCATGCAAACCAGCAATGGAAAATTGCCAATCACCCGTAGCAGTACACACTGATTCCCCCAGCAGCATCAAAAACATAAAAAATTCCAGAACCATCTTAAATAGAGACTCGGACAACCCTCTAGCCAAATGGCATGCCCAGCCATCAAGCCACTCCACAAGAAGAACAACCAGTAGTAGTAGTCCAAACGAACACCCACAAAGATGTAGAAACTGGAAAGCAGAAACCACCGGTGCACCAAAAAAATACGGGATCCACAACGCAGGAGAAACAACATACCAGAACCTCCGAGATCTGATCCTCAGCAGCTGAGGAAAGACAGAATCGGCATGAACCACAGGCGCCAGCTCGAACCATCCATGCGACGTCTCCTCTGCAGATCCAGGAAACCATCGAGGAGTGCCGTCCAAAAAAGCAGATCTGAGACGAAGCACCGCAACCGAGCCAGACCCAAGCCGCCACCTTGAAAACTCGATCTGAGCCATAATCTTCCAAGAACCATCACGTGAAGTCATCAGCCACCTCAGATGAGACCCAGATACGAGGTCAGCGAAAGGGGTCTCCGAAGCACGCAAACCCTTCCTCTTCGAAAAGTCCAATCCGTCACTCACCAAACGCCAAACTCCCATCATCATCTGCCAAGTACCTTCACCATCGAGGGTCAGATGACCTTGCCAAAGCGCCGCTGAAGGAGGAGAGCGAGCATGAAGAAGGGGACGGCGGCGTCGTGGAGCCATAGCATGGGGAGATAGAAAACCATGGGAATCAGGATCCATCCTCAACACCATGGAAGGGAAAGCATACCAGATTTGTGTCAACGTCGAGAACAGCGAACGAGCCAGATCCATCTCGATTAGGGATTCAAACAAGGTACCCCAGATTTGTGTAGAGTTGTTAGAGTTTATGTAGCATTTTTAGTGTTTATGTTGCATTTCTAGGGTTTAGTTAGCAGTTTTAGATTTTATGTATCATTTTTAGTGTTTATGTAATATTTTTAGTGTTTATGTAGCGTGTTTAGGGTTTAGATTTTATGTTGAATTTTTTAGGGTTTTTGTTGCATTTTTTGGGTTTATGTAGCATTTTTAGGGGTGATGTAGGGTTTATGTTGCACTTTTAGGGTTTATGTAACCTTTTTAGGGTTCATGTAGTGTTTTTAGGGTTTATATTGTGTTTTTAGGTTTCATGTAGTGTTTTTTAATGTTTATGTTGTGTTTTTATGGTTTATGTTCTGTTTTTAGGGTTTAGGTTATAGTTCTAGGGTTTATGTAGTGCTTTTATGGTTTATTTTGTGTTTTTTGGGTTTCTGTTGCGTTTTTTATTTTATGTTGCCTTTTTAGGGTTTTTGTGTCTTTTTAAAGGGTTTATGTAACGTTTTTAGGGTTTATGTATCTATTTGAAGCCTTTTTTAGGGTTTTAATGGTTGTTTATGGTTTATAGTTTTTTAAGGGTTTTAAGGGTTGTTAATGGGTGTTAATGGTTTTTTAGGGTATGTGATGGCTTTTTAATGGTTTGGGGGGTTATGGGTTTTTTTGGGGGGTTGATAAGGGTTGTTAGGGTTTTTAGTGTGTTTTATAGTTTGTTTGGGTATTGTAGCGGTTTTTAGGGGTTATATAATGTGTTTTAGTGTTTTTTGGATTCTTTAGGGTTTTTTAGTGTTCTTTAGAATTTAATATGGTTCTTTAGGGTTTATTAGGGTTCTTTAGGAATTGTTATAGTTTATTATCATTTTTTATTGTATATTAAGGTTTTATTGAGATTTTGTAGGCATAATAGCATTTTTAGGGTTTATCAACCTTTTTTAGGGTTATTTAGGATTTATTAGGGTTTATTAGGGTTTATTTTATTTATTAGGGTTTAGTAATGTGTATTTGGGTTTATTACAATTTATTAGGGTTTATTATGATTTGTTAGGGTTTATTGTGATTTATTAGGGGTTTATTATGGTTTGATTTAGTTTGTTACGATTTATTTGGAATTGTTACAATTTATTTTGGTTTTTTAGGGTTTATTACGATTTATTTGAAGGTTATTAGGGTTTTTTTTGGTTTATTAGTGGGTTGTAGGGTTTTGTAGGCTATTATATGGAGGTTTTTGTAGTGTTTTGTCGGGTTGTTAGGGTTTTTAGTGATTATTAGGGTTTATTATGGTTTAATAGTGTTTTTATTATATATTAGGGGTTTTAGGGATTTTGTAGCATTTATTAGGGTCTAATAGACTTTTTCAGGGTTTATTATCGATTATTACGATTTATTAGTGTTTAATAGGCTTTTAGGGGTTTAATAGTGGGTTTTAGGAGTTATTAGGGATTATTAGTGGTTCTTAGGTGTTATTTCTGGTTTCTAGGGTTTGTTAGGTTTTGTTAGGGTTTTTAGGGTTTGTTACGGCTTGTTTGAGTTGTTTGGGGTTTTATGCATTTTTTTGGGTTTTATGGGTGTGTTGGGATTTTTTATGCTTTTTTAGGGTTATTTTATCATTTTTCGGGGTTTTTTTGCATTTTGTGGGTTTTAAAGCATTTTTCGGGTTTTTAGCAATTGTTAGGGTTTATGTAGCATTGTTAGTGGCATTAGTGGCTCTTTAGGGTTTTTAGGGTTCTTTAGGGTTCTTTATGGTGTATTTGGGTTTCTTTTGTGGTTTGTAGTGTTTGATCGGAGGTTTTTAGGGGTTTTAAGGGTTTCATAGGGTTGGATAGGGTTTTGTTAGCAGTTTTTAGGCTTTTAGCCTTTTTTAGTGTTTTAGGGGTTTTAGAGTTTTTAGCGTTTTTTGAGGTTTTTTTGTTGTGTTTTTGAGTTTTTATTAGGTTTTTTAGGGTTTTTTAGGGTTTTTAGGGTTTTTTTGGGTTTTTTTGGGTGTTTTGTGTTTTTAGGTTTTTTAGGTTTTTTTAGGGTTTTGTCAGGTTTTTCCAGGTTTGTTAGAGTTTCTTTGTGAATATTAGCATTTTTAATGTTTTAATAGAATTTTTGTTGTATATTTGGGTTTTTAGGTATTTTGTAGCTTTTATTGGGGTCTCATAGGGTTTTTAGGGTTTATTAAGATTTATTAGTGTTAATTAGGGTTTAATAGTGGGATTTATGGTTTATTATGGTTTATTATTGGTTGGTAGGGTTTGTTAGGATTTATTAGTTCTTATTAGAGTGATTTAGGGTGTCTAAGTGTTTTTAGGATTTCTAAGGGTGTGTAAGGGTGTCTAAGGGTGGGTTTGGGTTTTTATGGGCGGGTTAGGGTTTCTAAGGGTGTGATATGGTTTCTAAGGGTTTCTAAGGTTATGTTAGGATTTCTATGGGTGTGTTGGGGTTTCTAATGGTGTGCTAGGGTTTTTAAGGGTGTGTTAGGGTTTCTAAAGGTGTGTTAGGGTTTCTAAGGGTGTGTTAGTGTTTCTTAGGTTAACTTAGGGTTTTGTTAGGGTTTTTAGGGTTTTGTTAGAATTTCCTATGGTTTCTTAGTGGATATTTAGGATTTCTTTGGGTTTTTTTGGGTTTATTTAGGTTTCTTAGTGGTTCTTGGGGTTTATTAGGGCTTGTTAGTGTTTTTTAGGGTTTATTAGGATTTGTTATGTTTTTAGGGAGTTTTGGGGTTTGTTAGGGTTTGTTAGGGTTTGTTAGTGTTTTTTAGTGTTTGTAAAGGTTTTTATTGGTTTTTAATGCTTTTTAGTGTTTATGGGGTTATTCATGGTTTTTTAGGGTTATTTAGTTGTTCATGGTTGTCACAGATGTGTAGAACTAGTCACAAGCTTTAATTTGATATGTGGTAGAGTGAAACGGGCACCCAGAGAAGAAGTTATGGTCATTTTGATGACTTAAGGACATTTTGGGACTTTAATAACGTGATAAGGTCTTTCTATTGGTCACAGATGTGTAGATCTAGTTGAAAGCTTCAATTTGATATATGGTAGAGGCAAAACGGACTCCCAGAGTAGAAGTTATGGTCGTTTGGAGGGTTTAAGTACCTTTTTGGGCCTTCAAGGACGTGAGAAGTTGATTTAGTGGTTATAGGAGTGTAGGTCTAGTCTCAAGCTTCGATTTGATATGTGGTAGAGGAAAACGGACACCCATAAAAGAATTTATTGCAAAACAGACACGAGAAACCAATCTTTTGACCATCCAAAGGGATTTTGTGTCTTTTTGGGGGTTGAAGTACGTCATAAAGGGTTCCAGTGGTTACCAGAGTGTGTATCTTTTCACAATATTCGATTTTATATGTGGTAGAGGCAAAATTATCACATGTAGCAGAAGTTATCGTCGTTTTAAATTGAGCAACTCTCATAGCACCTAAAAACCTAAGAAACCTGCATCTCACTAAAATAGGCACAACTTCTCCTTCGGGTTTCCATTTGAGTGATGTGACTAGTCAAATTCAAGCTTGTGAGATGATTGAGGACCAAGTTTAGTAGAAACTATGACAAGATCAAAGAAATATAAGATATATTAGTTATACCACTCCAAAAAAAAGTCCAACTTCAAACGACCACAACTTTCGCTTCGGTTGTCTGTTTGAGCTCTGCCACATATCAAATCGAAAATAGCGAAGAGATCTATGTAGAAGGATGACTTGAACATAGTTCAAGTCATGTTTGAGACCCCAAAATCTCACAAACCAATCATAAGGCCTCCAAAACTCCATTTCCGTGTACGGATTCGTGTCAAATTTTTCTTAAAATGGTCATAACTTCTCATCTGTGTGTCTGTTCGGCCTCTGGCACCTGTTTTTATCATAGTTAGTTCCATGAGATTCAGTTTGACTATTCACGTAGTGGAAATAGACACCGAAAAAATTAGTTATTTATTTTTCAACAACTTTGTGATTTGTTAAGTTTTTGGAGACCCCATTTCTAGCATTTTTGTCATATCTTCTGTTTTTTTCAAACAACTATAACTTATTATTACTATTATTATTATTATTATCATCATCATCTCATTCAAATGAACATGCATATGTACATGAGTTATTATCATATTTTTATTACCATGCACGTGCAAATTCAATGCACACACGTTATTTTATTATCACATGCGTTGTTATTATTATTGTTATTATTATTGTTGTTGTTGTTGTTGTTGTTGTCATCACAAGAAAATGCACATGAGAATGCACATACACAAACATTCAATGCATGTGTGTTATTCTATTATCACATGGGTTATTATTATTAATAAAAATAAAAATAATATTATTATTGTTATCATCATCATCACATGAAAATGCAATGCATGGGCGTTATTATTTATTACCATGCACGTGCACACGTAATGCACATGCAATATTCTATTATCACATGCATTGGTACTACTACTATTATCACCACCACTACTACTATTATTACTACTTCTGTTATTATTACTATCATCACATGCAAATGTAGATGCACGTGCATTATTATTTATTACTTATTACCATGCACGTGCATATGCAATGCACTTGTATTATTCTATTATTATTATTATTATTATTATCACAATTGTTATTATTATTATTATTATTATTATCATTATCATTATTATTATCATTATCACATGAAAATGCACAAACTTGTGCGTTGTAATTTATTAATTATTACCATGCACGTGCATGCATTGTTATTATTATAATTACAATTAGTATTATTAATATTATCATCAAATGTAAATGCACATGCACATGCAAGTGTGTTCTTATTTATTATTATTCATTTATTATTTACTACTATGCATGTGCACATGAAATGCACTTTCATTATTCTATTATTTTTATTGTTGTTGTTGTTTGTATCATCAAATACAAATGCACATGCACATGCATTGCTATGTATTATTTATTACCATGCACGTGCATGCGTCATTATCATTATCATTACATGTAAATTCACATGCACAAGCATTATTATATATATTTTTTATCATGCACATGAAAATTAAATGCACTTGCGTTATTCTATTATCGCATGTGTGATTATTATTTATTCTCATGCATAAGCGTTATTCTATTATCACTTGTGTTATTATTAATTATTTATTATCTTTCACTTGCAAATGCACATTCATGTGGACTTGGTTATTATTTATTGTTTATTACCATGCACATGCACATGCACATGCACATGCACATGCACTTGGATGTGCGTTATTATTTATTTTTTATTATCATTCACATGAACATGCACATACACATGTAATTCACATGCGTTATTATTTATAATTCATTATTTATTATCATTCACATGCAAATGAGCAGGCATATGCACATGCACGTGCATTATTACTATTATTATTAATAGAGGTATTTTTAGGGTTTACTTGCATTTTTTAGAATTCTTAGGTGTTATTAACATTTATTATGGTTTGTTTGGGTTTTAGGATTTTTTAATGGTATATTAGCAATTTTTAGGGTTTGGTGGGGGTTATTAGGATTTTGTTATGGTTTATTATGGTGTGTTAAGGTTTATTAGGGTTTATTAGGTATTTTAAGGGTTTTATTAAGATTGAGTTGGGTTTATTAGGGTATATTATGGTATATTTGGGTATGTTTAGGATTTATTAGGGTTTATTATCATTCATTATAGTTTATTAGTTTTTAAGAGGGTATATTAGGGTTTTTTATGGTTTAGTAGTGTTTATTAGGGTTTATTAGTCCTTTTAAGCTTTGTTAGGTTTCATTAGCATTTATTAGGGGGTTTAGGTCTTTTTAATGATATATTTGCGTTTTTTAGGGTTTAATGGGGTTTATTATGGTTTATTATAGTGTTTTAAGGTTTATTAGGGTTGAGTAGGTATTTTTAGGGTTTTATTAGGGTTGAGTAGGTATCTTTAGAGTTTTATTAGGCTTTAGTAGGGTTGAGTATTGTTTATTAGTGTTAGGGATTTTTAGGGTTTACTAGGGTTTGTTAGTGTTTTTATTAGGGTGTATGAGTGTTTTCTAGTTTTTGTTAATATATATGAAGATTTTTTAGGACGTTTTAGGTTTTATTAGCGTGTTTTTAGTGTTTGTCAGCCTTTTTTATGGTTTATTAGGTTTTATTAGAATTTATTATGCTTTAATTGGGTTTCTAGGGCATTTTAATGGTTTGTTTTCATTTTTTTATTTATTGGGGTTTAGTTGGGTTTTATTAGGTTTTATTATGGTGTGTCAAGGTTTATTAGGGTTAATAAGGTATTTTTAGGGTTTTATTATGGTTTTTATAGGGTTTATTAGTTTTTATTAGGGTTTATTAGGGATTTTTATGGTTTATTAGGGTTTGTTATGGGTTTATTAGTTTTTTTGTTCTATTAGGTTATATTAGTGTTTGTTAAGTATTTTTAGATAATATAGCATTTTTTATTGTTTGTGGGAATTTTGTTTTTGGTTTGTGAGCATTTTTAGGGTATCTAAGGTTATATTAGAGTTTATTATGGTTTATTGTGGTTTCTATGGATTTTTAAGTTATAATAGGGTTTTTGTATTTCTTAGGTTATATTAGTTTTTTTAGGTCTTTTTAGGTAATATAGCATTTTTTTCTTGTTTGTGATCATTTTTTTATTATTTGTGAGCATTTTTAGGGTTTATTAGGTAATATTAGAGTTTATCAGGGTTTCTGGGGATTTTTTAAGGTATACTAGATTTTGTTTTCCTTATTAGTATTTTGTAGGTTTTTATTAGGGGTCATTATGGTGTGTTAAGGTTTATTTGGGTTGAGTAGGGTCAATTTGGATTTATTTATGGTTTATTAGGTATTTTTAGGGTTTTTTGGGGTTTATTACTGTTTATTAGTGTTTATTAGTGTCTATTAGGGTTGGATAGGGTTTTTTAGGTTTTCTTAACGTGTTTTTAGGGATTATTAGGTTTTATTATCATTTATTAGGGTTTATTAGGTATTTTTTGGGGGTTTATTAGGGTTGAGTAGATTCTCTTAGTGTTTTAGGGATTATAAGGTGTTTTTAGGGATTATTAGAGTTTATTAGGGGTTTATTAGGGTTTAATGTTTTATATTATGGTATAGTAGGGTTTAATATTTTTGAGGCCTTTGAAGCGTCTTTAGGGTTTTTTAGCATTTTTTAGAGTTTGTGTGGTGTTGTTTGAGTTTATGTAGTAGTTTTAGTGTTTATGTTGCACTTTTAGGGTTTAGTTAGTGGTTTTAGGTTTTATGTAGCATTTTTTAGGGTTTATGTAACGTTTTTAGGGTTTATGTAGCGTGTTTAGGGTTTAGGTTTTATGTAGCATTTTTTAGGGTTTATGTTGTGTTTTCTGGGTTTATGTAGCATTTTTCGGGGTGATGTAGTGTTTATGTTGCATTTTTTAGGGTTTATGTAATGTTTTTAGGGTTCATGTAGTGTTTTTAGGGTTTATATTGTGTTTTTAGGTTTTATGTAGCGTCTTTTAATGTTTATGTTTAGTTTTTTAGAGTTTATGTTGTGTTTTTTAGTGTTTATGTTATAGTTCAAGGGTTTATGTAGTGCTTTTAGGGTTTATGTAGCGTTTTTGAGTTTTTGTTGCATTTTTTGGTTTATATTGCATTTTAGGGTTTTTGTTGCATTTTTTAGGGTTTATGTAACGTTTTTAGGGTTTATGTATCTATTTGAAGCCTTTTTTTAGGGTTTTAATGGTTGTTTATGGTTTGTAGTGTTTTTTAAGGATTTTAAGGGCTGTTAACGGGTGTTTATGATTTTTATGGTATCTGATGGAGTTTTAATGGTTTGTGGGTGGTTTTATGGGTTTATTTGTTTTTTTGGGATTGATAGGGGTTGTTAGGGTTTTTAGTGTGTTTTAGAGTTGGTTTGGGTATTATAGTGATTTTTAGGGATTATATAATGTGGTTAGCATTTTTTTGTTCTTTAGGGTTTTTTAGTGTTCTTTAGAGTTTAATAATGTTCTTTAGGGTTTATAAGTATTATTAGGGTTTATTAGTGTTATTTAGGATTTGTTACAGTTTATTAGAATTTTTTATTGTATATTAGGGTTTAATTGGGCTTTTGTAGGAATTAATAGTTTTTCTAGGGTTTATCAATCTTTTTTAGTGTTATTTAGGATTTATTAGGGTTTATTAGGTATTATTTTATTTATTAGGGTTTAGTAACGTGTATTTGTTTTTATATCGATTTATTAGGGTTTATTATGAATTGTTAGTGTTTATTGGGGTTTATTAGGGATTTGTTACGGTTTGTTTCAGTTTTTTACAATTTATTCAGAATTGTTAGGATTTTTTACGATTTATTTGGGGTTGTTAGTGTTTGTTACAATTTATTTCGCGGTTCTTAGGGTTTTTAGGGTTTATTAGTGGGTTATAGGGTTTTTAGGCTATTATTTGGTTATTTTTGTAGCGTTTTGTCGTGTTTTTTGGGTTTTAGTGATTATTAGGGTTTATTATGGTTTAGTAGTGTTTTTTATTCTATATTAGGGGTTTTAGGGCTTTTGTAGCATTTATTAGGGTCTAATAGATGTGTTATGGTTTATTACAGGTTATTACAATTTATTAGTGTTTATAAGGGGTTTTAGGGTTTAATAGTGGGTTTTATGGGTTATTAGGGATTATTAGTGGTTCTTAGGGTTTATTAGTGGTTATTAGGGTTTGTTATGTTTTGTTAGGGTTTTTAGGGTTTGTTACAGTTTGTTTGAGTTATTTGGGGTTTTAAGCGTTTTTTTGTGTTTTATGGGTGTGTTTGGATTTTTATGCTTTGTTGGGGCTATTTTATCATTTTTTGGGGTCGTTTTTCATTTTGTGGGTTTTGAGGCATTTTTTGTGTTTTTGTAGCAATTGATAGGGTTTATGTAGTGTTGCTTGTAGCTTTAGTGGTTCTTTTGTGTTCTTTAGGGTTGTTTGGTTTTCTAGGGTTCTTTAGGGTGTATTTGGTGTTCTTTTGAGGTTTTTATGGTTTTCTAGGGAGTTTTATGGTTTTTAAAGGTTTCATAGGGTTGGTTAGGATTTTTTTTCCATTTTGAGGGTTTTTAGTGTTTTTTACCATTTTAAGTGGTTTTTAGGGTTTTAGGGTTTTTTGTGTTTTTTTAGGTTTTTAAGGTTTTTAGGTTTGTTTTCGGGGTTTTTCAGTTTTTTTAGTTTTTAGGAGTTTTTGTGTTTTTAGGTGTTTTTAGGGCTTTTTTGGATTTTTATGGTTTTTTAGGGTTTTGTTAGGTTTTGCCGGGTTTGTTAGGGTTTTTTGTGAATATTAGCACTTTGAATCGTTTAATAGCATTTTGTTTATATTTGGGTTTTTAGGTATTTTGTAGCTTTCATTGGGGTCTAATAGGATTTTTAGGGTTTATTATAAATTATTAGTGTTTATTAGGGTTTAATAGTGATCTTTAGGGTTTATTAGGGTTTATTATGTTTTATTATTGGTTGGTATGGTTTGTTAGGATTTATTAGTTTTTATTAGAGTGATTTAGGGTGTCTAAGGGTTTTTTAGGATTTCTAAGGGTGTGTTAGGGTTTCTAAGGGTGGATTAAGGTTTGTATGGGCAGGTTAGTGTTTCTAAAGGTGTGCAATGGTTTCTAAGGGTTTCAAAGGTTGTGTTAGGGTTTCTATGGGTGTGTTGGGGTTTCTAAGGGTGTGATAGGTTTTCTAAGGGTGTGTTAGGGTTTCTAATGGTGTGTTATGGTTTCTAAGGGCGTGTTAGTGTTTCTTAGGTTTGCTTTGGTTTTTGTTAGGATTTTTAGGGTTTTAGGGTTATGTTAGGGTTTCTTACGGTTTCTTAGGGGGTTTTTAGGGTTTCTTCGGGTTTTTTGTGTTTATTGGGGTTTCTTAGTGATTCTTAGGGTTAGTCAGGGCTTGTTAGGGTTTGTTAGGGGTTTTTTGGGTTTTTTGGGGTTTGTTAGTGTTTGTAAGGTTTTGTTAGGGTCTGTTAGTGTTTGTTAGTGTTTGTTAGGACCTGTTAGGGTTTTATGTGATTTTTAATGGTTTTTAGTATTTATGGGGTTATTCATGGTTTTTAGGGTTATTTAGTTGTTCTTGGTTGTCACAAATGTGTAGAGCTAGTCGCAAGATTCAATTTGATATGTGGTAGAGGTGAAACAGACACCTAGAGGAGAAGTTATGGTCATTTGGAGGACTTAAGAACCTTTTGGCTCTTCAAGAATGTGACAAAGTGTTTATATTGGTCACAGATGTGTAGATCTAGTTGAAAGCTTCGATTTGATATATGGTAGAGGCAAAACGGACTCCCGGAGTAGAAGTTATGGTCTTTTGGAGGGTTTAAGTACCTTTTTGGGCCTTCAAGGATGTGAGAAGGTGATTTAGTGGTTATAGGAGTGTAGTTATAGTCTTAATCTTTGACTTGATATGTGGTAGAGGCAAAACAGACACCTATAGAAGATGTTATTGCAAAACGGACACCAAAAGCCACTCTTTTGACCATCCAAAGGGATTATGGGTCTTTTGGGGGGTTAAAGAATGTCAGAAAGGGTTCCAATGGTTACCAGAGTGTGTATCATTTCACAATATTTGATTTGATATGTTTTAGAGCCAAATTGAACACACGTAGCATAAGTTATTGTCGTTTTAAATTGAGAAACCCTCCTAGCGCCGGAAAACCTAAGAAACCCGCAACTCACTAAAATAGGCATAAATTCTCCTTCAGGTGTTAGTTTGAGCACTATGAGTTGTAAAATACAAGCTCATGATATGAGTGAGGACCTAGTCTAATCAAAACTATGATAATATCAAAGAAACATTAGATATATTAGTTATACCACTCCAAAAAGAAGTCCAGCTTCAAACACCCATAACTTTCACTGCAGTTTTCCATTTGAGCTCAACCACTTATCAAATAGAAGGAAGTGAATAGATCTATGCCGAAGGCTATCTTGAACAATGTTCCAGTAATATTTGGGACCCTAAAATAAAAAAAACCCATCAGAAGTCCTCCAAAACTCCATTTTGATGTCCGGATCCCTATCAAATTTTTATTAAAACTGTCATAACTTCTGATCTGTGTGTCTGTTAGGCCTCCAGAACCAGTTTTTATCATAGTTCGTTCTATGAGATTTAGTTTGAATATTCACAGAGCGGAAATGGACACCTGAAGAAGAATTTATTCCTTTTTAATGACTCTGTGATTTGTTAGGTTTTTTGAGACACCATTTATTGCACTTTTGTCCTGTCTGTTGTTTTTTCAAACAACTATAACTTAATATTACTGTTATTATGATTATTATTATCATCATCTCATTAAAATTCACATGCACATGCACATGCTTTATTATTATATTTTTATTACCAAGCATGTGAACATGCAATGCACAAACGTTATTTTATTATCACATACGTTGTAATTATTACTGTTATTATTATTATTGTGGTTGTTGTTGTTGTTGTTGTTATTATTGTTGTTGTTGTTGTTATTGTTATTATCATCACATGAAAATGCCCATCCAAATGCACATACACACACATTCAATGAATGTACATTATTCTTTTATCACATGATGTGTTATTATTATTATTATTATTATTATTATTATTATTATGATAATCATCATCATCACATGCAAATTAAATGCACGAGAGTTATTATTTATTAACATACACATGGACAGGTAATGCACATGCCATATTCTATTATCAGATGCATTAGCACTACTACTATTATCACCACTACTACTACTATTATTACTACTGTTGTTATTATTACTATCATCACATGCAAATGTAGATGCACATGTGTTATTATTTATTATTTATTACCATGTATGTGCATATGCAATGCACATGTATTATTCTTTTATTATTATTATTATTATTATTATTATTATTTTTATTTTTATTATTATTATCACAGTTATTATTATTATCATTATCACATGGAAATGCACATGCATGTGTGTTGTTATTTATTACCATGCACGTGCATGCATTATTATTATTATTATTATTACAATTAGTATTATTAATATTATCATCAAATGTAAATGCACATGCACATGCATGTGCGTTCTTATTTATTATTATTTATATATTATTTACTATTATGCATGTGCACATGAAATTCACTTGCGTTATTCTATTATTGTTGTTATTATTATTATTATTATTATTATTATTATTATTATTATTATTATTATTCTCTTTGTTGTTGTTGTTGTTGTTGTTTGTATCATCAAACACAAATGTGCATGCACGTGCATTGTTATTTATTATTTTTTACCATGCACATGCATGCGTCATTATCATTATCATTACATGTAAATGCACATGCATGTGTATTATTATATATTATTTATTATCATGCGCATGCAAATGCAATGCATTTGTGTTATTCTATTATCACATGTGTTATTATTATTTATTCTAATGCACATGCACACGCAATGCACGTGTGTTATTCTATTATCACATGTGTTATTATTTATTGTTTATTATCATTCACATGCAAATGCACATTCATGTGGACTTGGTTATTATTTATTTTTTATTACCATGCACATGCACATGCACTTGAATGTGCGTAATTATTTATTATTTATTATCATTCACATGCACATACACATACACATGCAATTTACATGCGTTATTATTTATAATTTATTATTTATTATCATTCAGGTGCAAATGCGCAGGCATATGCACATGCACATGCATATTCACATGCACGTCCGTTATTATTACTATTATTATTAGAGGTATTTTTAGGGTTTACTATCATTTTATATGATTTTTATTTGTTATTAACATTTATTATGTCTTGTTAGGGTTTTAGGGTTTTTTAATGGTATATTAGCATTTTTTAGGGTTTGGTGGGGGTTATTAGGATTTTATTAGAGATTATTATGGTGTGTCAAGGTTTATTAGGGTTTATTAGGTATTTTTAGGGTTTTATTAGGATTGAGTTGGGTTTGTTTGGGTATATTATTGTATATTATGGTATATTTGGGTATGTTTAGGATTTATTTGGGTTTATTATGGTTCATTGTGGTTTATTAATTTTTAAGAGGGTATATTAGATATTTTTAGTGTTTAGAAGTGTTTATTCAGTTTTATTAGTGCATTTAAGCATTGTTAGGTTTTATTAGCATTTATTAGGGGTTTTAGGGCTTTTTAATGGTATATTTTCATTTTTTAGTGTTTAGTAGGGTTTATTATGGTTTATTATGGTGTATTAAGGTTTATTATGGTTGAGTAGGTATTTCTAGGATTTTATTAGGGTTTAGTCGGTATCTTTAAGGTTTTATTAGGGTTTATTAGGTTTGAGTATGGTTTATTATGGTTTGTCAGAGATTTTTAGGGTTTATTGGGGTTTGTTAGTGTTTTTATTAGGGTATATGAGTGTTTTTTAGTATTTGTTAATATATATGAGGGGTTGTTATGGCGTTTTAGGTATTATTTGCATGTTTTTAGTGTTTGTGAGCATTTTTAATGGTTTATTAGCTTTTATTTGAATTAATTATGGTTTATTTGGGTTTCTAGGGCTTTTTAATGGTTTGTTTGTGTTTTTTGCTTATTGGGGTTTAGTTTGGTTTTATTAGGTTTTGTTATGTTGTGTCAAGGTTTATTAAGGTTGAGAAGGTTTTTTAGGGTTTTATTATGGTTTTATTAGGGTTTAATAGTTTTTATTAGGGTTTATTAGGGATTTTTAGGGTTTATTAGGGTTTGTTAGGGGTTTATTAGTTTTTTTGTTTTATTAAGTTATATTAGTGTTTGTTAGGTATTTTTAGATAATATAGCGTGTTTTTATTGTTTGTGAGTGTTTTGTTTTTGTTTTCGAGCGTTTTTAGGGTTTCTTAGGTTATATTAGAGTTTATTATGGTTTATTTGTATTTTTAGGGATTTTTAAGGTATATTAGCCTTTTTTGTCTTTATTAGGTTATATTAGTGTTTTTAGGTCTTTTTAGGTAATATAGCACGTTTTTATTGTTTGTGATTGTTATTTTATTATTTGTGAGTGTTTTTAGGGTTTATTAGGTTATATTATAGTTTATGAGGGTTTCTAGGGATTTTTACGGTATACTAGCATTTTTTTCTTTATTAGGGTTTTATTAGGGGTTATTATGGTGTGTTAATGTTTGTTAGGGTTGAGTAGGGTTTATTTGGATTTATTTGTGGTTTATTAGGGCTTTTTAGGGTTTTTTGGGGGTTTATTAGGGTTTATTAGTGTTTATTAGTGTCTCTTAGGGTTGGTTAGGGTTGTTTAGGTTTTCTTAAAATGTTTTTAGGGTTTATTAGGTTTTATTATCATTTATTAGGATTTATTAGGTATTTTTGGGGTTTTATTAGGGTTAAGTAGAGTTTATTAGGGTTTTTAGGGATTATAAGGTGTTTTTAGGGATTATAAGGTGTTTTTAGGGATTATAAGGTGTTTTTAGGGATTATTAGAGTTTATTAGGGGTTTATTAGGGTTTAATTTTTTATATTATGGTATATTTGGGTTTAATATTTTGAGGGTTTTAAAGCATATTTAGGGTTTTTATAGCATTGTTAGAGTTTATGTAGCATTTTTAGTGTTTATGTTGCATTTTTTTGTTTTAGTTGGCAGTTTTAGATTTTATGTATCATTTTTTGGGTTTATGTAATGTTTTTAGGGTTTATGTAGCGTGTTTAGGGTTTAGGTTTTATGTAGCATTTTTTAGGGTTTATGTTGCGTTTTTGGGGTTTATGTAGCATTTTTAGTGGTGATGTAGCGTTTATGTTGCATTTTTTAGGGTTTATGTAACGTTTTTAGGGTTCATGTATTGTTTTTAGGGTTTATATTGTGTTTTTTGGTTTTATGTATCATTTTGTAATGTTTATGTTTCATTTTTTAGGGTTTATGTTGTGTTTTTAAGGGTTTACGTTACAGTTCTAGGGTTTATGTAGCGCTTTTAGGGTTTATGTAGCGTTTTTTGGGTTTATGTTGCATTTTTTTTGTTTATGCTGTATTTTTAGGGTTTTTGTTGCATTTTAAGGGTTTATGTAACTTTTTAAGGGTTTATGTATCTATTTGAAGCCTTTTTTAGGTTTTTAATGGTTGTTTATGGTTTGTAGTATTTTTGGGACTTTTAAGGGTTGTTAATGAGTGTTTATGGGTTTTTATGGTATCTAAGGGCTTTTTAATGGTTTTTTGGGGGGATGGGTTTGTTTGTTTTTTTGGGATTGATAAGGGTTGTTAGGGTTTTTTAGTGTGTTTTAGGGTTTGTTTGGGTATTGTAGCAGTTTTTAGGGTTTATATAATTTGTTTTAGTGTTTTTTGGGTCCTTTTGGGTTTTTTAGTGTTCTTTAGAGATTTATATGGTTCTATAGGGTTATTTAGGATTTATTAGTGTTCTTTAGGATTTTTTATTTTACATTAGGGTTTTATTGGGATTTTGTAGGCATTAATATTTTTTTCTAGGGTTTATCAACCATTTTTAAGGTTATTTAGGATTTATTAGGGTTTATATTATTTATTAGGGTTTAGTAACATGTGTTTGGGTTTATTACGATTTATTAGGGTTTATTATGATTTTTTAGGGTTTATTGCGGTTTATTAGGGGTTTGTTATGGTTTGTTTCAGTTTGTTCTGATTTATTTGGCATTGTTTGGATTTGTTACGATTTATTTGGGGTTTTTATGGTTTGTTAAGATTTATTTTAGGGTTATTAGGGTTTGTTTGGGTTTATTAGTGGGTTGTAGGGTTTTGTAGGCTATTATTTGGAGGTTTTTGTAGCATTTTGTCAGGTTTGTTAGGGTTTTTAGTGACTATTAGAGTTTATTATGGTTTAATAGTGTTTTTATTGTATATTAGGGGGTTTAGGGCTTTTTTAGAGTTTATTAGGGTCTAATAGAGTTTGTTAGGGTTTATTATAGGTTATTACGATTTATTATTGTTTATTAGGGTTTTTAGGGTTTAATAGTGTCTTTTAGGGGTTATTAGGGTTTATTAGCGGTTCCTTATGGTTATTAGTGGTTGTTAGGTTTTGTTAGGGTTTTTAGGGTTTGTTACGGTTTGATTGAGTTGTTTGGGGTTTTATGCATTTTTTGGGTTTTATGGGTGTGTTTGGATTTTTTTATGCTTTTTTAGGGTTATTTAAGCATTTTTTATTGTTTTTATGTGTTTTGTTGGTTTTGAAGCATTTTTTAGTTTTTGTAGCAATTGTTAGGGTTTATGTAGCGTTGTTAGTGGCTTTAGTGGTTCTTTAGGGGTTTTTAGGGTTCGTTAGGGTTCTCTATGGTGTATTAGGTTTTCTTTTGAGGTTTTTATGGGTTTCTATGGGGTTTTAGGGTTTTAAGGGTTTCATAGGGTTGGTTAGGGTTTTGTTAGGCATTTTTTGGCTTTTAGGGGTTTTTTACCATTTTAGGGGGTTTTAGGGTTTTTAGCACTTTTTGAGGTTTTTTTGAGTTTTTTTTGAGGTTTTTTAAGGGTTTTTTGGTTTCTTTTTGAGTTTTTTTTTGGTTTTTTTATATTTTTAAGGGTTTTTAGGGTTTTTAGGGTTTTAGGATTTTTTAGGGTTTTAGGGTTTTTTAGGGTTTTTTGGGTTTTTTTAGGGTTTTGTCTGGTTTTTCCAGGTTTGTTAGGGTTTTTTGTGAATATTAGCATTTTGAATGGTTTAATATCATTTTTACAGTATATTTGGGGTTTCGGTATTTTGTAGCTTTTATTGGGGTCTAATAGGTTTTTTAGGGTTTATTACGATTTATTAGTGTTTATTGGGGATAAGAAATGGGCTTTAGGGTTTATTAGTGTTTATTAAGGTTTATTATTGGTTGTTAGGGTTTTTTAGGATTTATTATTGATTATTAGAGTGATTTAGGGTGTCTAAGGGTTTGTTAGGGTTTTTAAGGGTGTATTAGGGTTTCTAAGGTTGGGTTAGGGTTTTTATGGGCGGGTTAGGGTTTCTAAGAGTTTGATTTGGTTTCTAAGGGTTTATAAGGTTGTGTTAGGGTTTCTATGGGTGTTTTGGGGGATTCTAAGGGTTTTATAGGGTTTCTAAGGGTGTGTTCGGGTTTCTAAGGGTGTGTTAGGGGTTCTAAGGGTGTGTTTGTGCTTCTTAGGTTTTCTTAGGGTTTTGTTAGGGTTTTTTAGGGTTTGCTAGTGGTTTTTCATGGTTTTTAGTTTTTATGGGGTTATTCTTGTTTTCTTAGGGTTATTTAGTTGTTCATGGTTGTCACACATGTGTAGAGCTAGTCACAAGATTCAATTTGATATGTGGTAGAGGTGAAACGGACACCCAGAGCAGAAGTTATGATCATTTGGAGGACTTAAGGACCTTTTGGGAATTTAATAACGAGATAAGGTTTTTCTATTTGTCATAGATGTGTAGATCTAGTCGAAATCTTAGATTTGATATATGGTAGAGGCAAAACAGACTCCTAAAGTAGAAGTTATAGTCTTTTGGAGGGTTTAAGTACCCTTTTGGACCTTCAATGATATGACAAGGTGCTTCAGCGGTTATAAGAGTGTAGTTCTAGTTGCATGCTTAGATTTAATACGTAGTAGAGGAAAAACGGACACCAGTTGAAGAAGTTATTGCAAAATGGACACGGTAAGCCAATTTTTTGACCATCCAAAGGGATTTTGGGTGTTTTTGGGGGTTGAAATTTTTTAGAAAGTGTTCTAGTGGTTACAAGGGTGTGTATCTTTTCAAAATCATCAATTTGATATGTGGTAGAGCCAAAATGAACACACGTAGTAGATGTTATTGTCGTTTTAAATTGAGCAACTCTCCTAGTGCCTAAAAACCTAAGAAACCCACAACTCACTAAAATAGGCATAACTTCTCCTTCGGGTGTCCGTTTGATCATTGTGACCAGTCAGATCGAATCTTGTGAGATGATTGAGGACCAATTTTAGTAGAAACTATGAGAAGATCAAATAAATATAAGATATATTAGTTATAACACTAAATAAAAAAGTCCAACTTCAAACGGCCATAACTTTCACTCCGGTTGTCTGTTTGAGCTCTACCACATATAAAATCGAAAGTAGCGAAGATATCTATGCATAAGGATGATTTGAACATAGTTCAAGTCATGTTTGAGACCCTAAAATCACAAAAACCCATCTGAAGGCCTCCAAAACTCCATTTCCGTGTACGGATCCCTGTAAATTTTTTCTTAAAATGGTAATAACTTCTGAAATGTGTGTCTGTTCGGCCTCCGACACCTGTTTTTATCATAGTTTATTCCATGAGATTCAGTTTGACTATTCATGGAGCGGAAATGGACTCCCGAAGAAGAAGTTTTTCCTTTTTCAATGACTCTGTGATTTGTTAGGTTTTTCGGGAACCCATTTCTAGAATTTTTGTCTTCTCTACTATTTTTTCAAACTACTATAACTTATTATTACTGTTATTATTATTATTATTATCATCTCATCCACATGCACATGCACATCCATGTGCGTTATTATTATATTTTTATTACCATGCACGTGCACTTGCAATGCACACATGTTATTTTATTATCACATGTGTTGTCATTATTATTGTTATTATTATTATTGTGGTTGTTGTTGTTGTTGTTGTTGTTTTGTTGTTGTTAGTGTTATTATCATAACATACAAATGCACATGCAAATGCACATACACGCACATTCAATGCACGTGCGTTAATCTATTATCACATGCGTTATTATTATTAATATTATTATTATTAGTACCATCATCGTCGTCATCATGAAATGCAAATACAATGCACATGCATTATTATTTATTACCATGTACATGCACATGTAATGCACATGCAATATTCTATTATCACATGCATTGGTACTACTACTATTATCACCACCTACTACTATTATTACTACTACTGTTATTATTACTATCATCACATGAAAATCTATATGCACATGCGTTATTATTTATTATTTATAAATATGCACGTGCATATGCAATGCACTTGTATTATTCTTTTATTATTATTATTATCCTCACAATTATTATTATTATTATTATTATCATTATCATTATTATTATCATTATCACATGAAAATGCATATGCATGTACATTGTTATTTATTATTATTTATATATTATTTACTACTATGCACGTGCACATGAAATGCACTTGCGTTATTCTATTATTATTATTATTATTATTATTATTATTATTATTATTATTATTTCTGTTTGTATCATCAAATACAAATGCACATGCATGTGTGTTGTTATTTATTATTTATTACCATGCACGTGCATGTTTCATTATCATTATCATTACACGTAAATGCACATGAACATGTGTTATTATATATTATTTATTATCATGCACATGCAAATGCAATGCACTTGCATTATTCTATTATCACATGTGTTATTTTTATTTATTCTCATGCACGTGCACAGGAAATGCACGTGCATTATTCTATTATCACATGTGTTATTATTTATTATTTATTATAATTCACATGCAAATGAACATTCATGTGGACTTTGTTATTAATTATTGTTTACTACCATTCACATACATATGCACATGCACATGCACTTAGATGTGCGTTATTATTTATTATTTATTATCATTCACATGCACATGCACATACACATGTAATTCACATGCGTTATTATTTATAATTTATTATTTATTATCATTCACATGAAAATGCGTAGGAATATGCACATGCACGTGCGTTATTAGTAATATTATAATTAGAGGTATTTTTAGGGTTTACTAGCATTTTTTTGAATTTTTAGGTGTTATTAACATTTATTATGGTTTGTTAGAGTTTTAGGGTTTTTAATGGTATATTAGCATTTTTTAGGGTTTGTTGGGTGTTATAAGGATTTTATTAGGGTTTATTATGGTTTGTTACGGTTTATTAGGGTTTATTAGGTATTTTTAGGGTTTTATTAGGATTGAGTTGAGTTTATTAGGGTATGTTATGGTATATTGTGGTATATTTGGGTATGTTGAGGATTTATTTGGGTTTATTATCGTTCATTATGGTTTATTAATTTTTAAGAGGGTATATTCAGGTTTTTAGGGTTTAGTTGTGTTTATTAGGGTTTATTAGTGATTTTAAGCTTTGTTAGTTTTTATTATCATTTATTAGGGGGTTTAGGGCTTTTTAATGGTATATTTGCATTTTTTAGGGTTTAGTGGGGTTTATTATGGTTTATTATAGTGTGTTAAGGTTTATTAGGGCTGATTAGGTATTTTTAGGGTTTTATTAGGGTTGAGTAGGTATCTTTAGGGTTTTATTGGGGTTTATTAGGGTTGAGTAGTGTTTACTAGGGTTTGTTAGGATTTTTTAAGGGTTTACTATGGTTATTTAGTGTTTTTATTAGGGCATATGAGTGTTTTTTAGTTTTTGATAATATATATGAGGGGTTGTTAGGACTTTTTAGGTTTCATTAGCGTGTTTTTAGTGTTTTTTAGCATTTTTTATGGTTTATTAGGGTTTCTAGGGCTTTTTAATGGTTTGTTTGCGTTTTTTTGTTTATTGGGGTTTTGTTGGGTTTTATTAGGTTTTTTATGGTGTGTTAAGGTTTATTAGGGTTGGGAAGGTATTTTGAAGGGTTTATTATAGATTTATTAGGGTTTATTAGTTTTTATTAGGGTTTATTAGGGAGTTTTATGGTTTATTAGGGTTTGTTTGGGTATTCTTAGTTTTTTTGTTTTATTAGGTTATATTAGTGTCTGTTAAGTCTTTTTAGATAATATAGCATTTTTTATTTGTGAGTGTTTTTGTTTTTATTTGTGAGCATTTTTCGGGTTTCTAAGGTTATATTAGAGTTTATTATGGTTTATTATGGTTTCTAGGGATTTTTAAGGTATATTAGCGTTTTTTGTCTTTATTAGGTTATATTAGTGTTTTTAAGTCTTTTTAGGTAACATAGAGTTTTTTATTATTTGTGATCATTATTTTATTATTTTTGAGTGTTTTTAGGGTTTATTAGGTTATATTAGAGTTTATCAGGATTTCTATGGATTTTTTAAGGTATACTAGCATTTGTTTTCATTATTAGGGTTTTGTAGGGTTTTATTTAGGGTCGTTGTGGTGTGTTATGGTTTGTTAGGGTTGAGTAGGGCTTATTTGGATTTATTTATGGTTTATTATGGATTTTTAGGGTTTGTTTGGGGTTTATTACGGTTTATTGGTGTTTATTATTGTCTATTAGGGTTGGTTTGGGCTGTTTAGGTTTTGTTAACGTGTTTTTAGGGTTTATTAGGTTTTATTATCATTTATTAGTGTTTATTGGGTATTATTGGGGTTTTATTAGGGTTGAGTAGAGTATCTTAGGGTTTTTAGGGATTATAAGGCGTTTTTAGGGATTATTAGAGTTTATTTGGGGTTTATTAGGGTTTAATTTTTTATATTATGGTATATTAGGGTTTAATATTTTTGTGGGTTTTGAAGCATCTTTAGGGTTTTTAGCATCTTTAGTGTTTGTGCAGCGTCATTTGAGTTCATGTAGCATTTTTAGTGCTTATGTAGCGTTTTTAGAGTTTAGTTAGCATTGTTAGGTTTTCTGTAGAATTTTGTAGGGTTTATGTAACGTTTCTAGGGTTTATGAAGCGTGTTTACGGTTAAGGTTTTAAGTAGCATTTTTTGGGGTTTATGTTGTGTTTTCTGGGTTTATGTAGAATTTTTAGGGGTGATGTTGAATTTGTGTTTCATTTTTAGGGTTTATGTAATGTTTTTAGGGTTCATATAGTGTTTTTTTGGGTTTATGTTGTGTTTTTTGTTTTTCGTAGCATTTTTTAATGTTTATGTTGTGTTGTTTAGGGTTTATGTTACATTTCTAGGGTTTATGTAGTGCTTTTTGGGTTTATGTAGCATTTTTTGGGTTTATGTTGCATCTTTTGGTTTTATTTTGCATTTTTTGGGTTTATGTTGCATTTTTAGGGTTTATGTAACATTTTTTTGGTTTATGTATCTCTTTGTTTCCTTTTTCGGGTTTTAATGGTTGTTTATGGTTTGTTGTGGTTTTTAGGGTTTTTAAGGGTTGTTAACGGGTGTTTCTAGTTTTTATGGAATTTGATGGGTTTTCAATGGTTGTTTGGGGTTTTTAAGGGTTTACTTGTTTTTTGCGGAATTGATAGGGGTTGATAGGGTTTTTTAGTGTGTTTTAGGGTTTGTTTGGGTATTGTAGTGGTTTTTAGGGTTTATGTAATGTGTTTTAGCAATTTTTGGGTTCTTTAGGGTTTTTAGCGTTCTTTAGAGTTTATTATGGTTCTTTAGGGTTTATTAGGGTTCTTTAGGGTTTATTAGTGTTATTTAGGATTTGTTATGGTTTATTAGTATTTTTTATTGTATATTAGGGTTTTATTGGGATTTTGTAGACATTAATATATTTATCTAGGTTTTATCATTATTTTTTTGGGTTATTTAGGATTTTTTAGGGTTTCTTAGGGTTTATTTTAATTATTAGGGTTTATTAACATGTATTTGGGTTTATTACAATTTATTAGGGTATATTATGATTTTTTAAGGTTTATTGTGGTTTATTAGGGGTTTTTTATGGTTTGTTTTAGTTTGTTATGATTTATTTGGCGTTGTTAGGATATGTTACGATTTATTTGGGGTTTTTAGGGTTTGTTAGGATTTATTATGGGGTTATTAGGGTTTGTTAGGGATTATTAGCGGGTTGTAGGGTTTTATAGGCTATTATTTGGCGGGTTTAGTAGTGTTTTTTCAAGTATGTTTGGGTTTTTAGTGATTATTAGGATTTATTGTGGTTCAATAGTGTTTTTTATTGTATATTAGGGGTTTTAGGGATTTTGTAGCGTTTATTAGAGTCTAATATAGTTTTTCTGGGTTTATTACAGTTTATTATGATTTATTAGTGTTTATTAGGGTTTTAGGGTTTAATAGTGGGTTTCAGGTGTTATTTGGGTTTATTAGTGGTTCTTAGGGGTTTTTAGTGTTTGTTAGGGTTTGTTAGGTTTTGTTAGGGTCTGTTAGGACGTGTGTTATTCTATTATCACACACGTTATTATTATCATTATTATCATTATCATTATTATCATTATCATTATTATCATTATCATTATTATCATTATCATTATTATAATTATCATTATATTTATTACTATTATTATTTTTATTATTATCATCACATGCAAATGGAGTTTCACATGCATTATTATTATTTATTTATTATATATTATTTATTTCCATGCACGTTCATATGTTATTGTTGTGGTTGTTGTTATTATTACTATTATTATTATTATTATCATCATCACATGAAAATGCACATGCACGTCCATTGTTATTTGTTACAATGCACGCGCACGCGCAATGAACCTACATTATTCTATTATCACATGCATTTTTATTGTTATTGTTATTATTACTATTATTGTTATTATTGTTATTATCATCAAATGCAAATGAAAATGTACGTGCATTATTATTTATTACCATACACACACACATTCAATACATGTGTGTTATTCTATTATCACATGCCCTATTATTATTAATATTACTATTATTGTTATTATTATCATCATGTGCGCTATGAGTTATTATTTATTATCATGCACTGCACATGCAATGCACATGCGTCATTCTATTATCACATGCGTTGTTCTTATTATTATTATTATTATTTCTGTTATTATTATTATTATTATCATCATCTCATGCACATGCACATGCATGTGCACATGCACGTGCATTATTTTTTATTTTTTATAGCCATGCACCAGCACATGAAAAGCACATAGGTTATTTTATTATCACATACATTTCTATTCTTATTGTTATTATTATTATTGTGGTTTTTGTTGTTGTTGTTGTTGTTATTGTTGTTGTTATTGTTATTATCATCACATGCAAATGCACATGAAAATACACAAACACACACATTCAATGATCATGCATTATTCTATTATGACATGCATTGTTATTATTATTATTATCATCGTCGTCGTCATCACATGAAAATTCAATGCACGGGCGTTCTTATTTATTACCATGCACGTGCACACATAATCCACATGAAATATTCTATTATCACATGCATTGGTACTACTACTATTATCACTACTACTACTGCTGCTGTTATTATTATTATCATCACATGAAAATGTAGATGCACGTGCGTTATTATTTATTATTTATTACCATGCATGTGCATATGCAATGCACTGGTATTATGCTTTTATTGTTATTATTATTTTTAGTATCATTGTTTTTATTATTATTATTATCATTATCATTATTATTATCATTATCACATGCAAATATACATGCATGCATGTTGTTTTTTATTATTAATTACCACGCACGTGTATGCGTTATTATTATTATTATTATTATTACAATTAGTATTATTAATATTATTATGAAATGTAAATGCACATGCACATGCATGTGCATTCTTATTTACTATTATTTATTTATTATTTACAACTATGCACATGCACAAGGAATGAACTTGTATCATCCTATCATCATCATCATCATTATTATTATAATTATTGTTTGCATCATCAAATACAAATGCACATGCACGTGTGTTGTTATTTATTATTATTACCATGCACCTGCATGCGTCATTATCATTATCATTACATGTAAATGCACATACACGTGCGTTATTATATATTATTTATTAGCATGCACATGAAAATACAATGAACTTGCTTTATTCTATTATCACATGTGGTATTATAATTTATTATCATGCACGTGCACACGCAAATTCACTTGCGTTATTCTATTATCACATGAGTTATTATTTATTATTTATTATCATTCACAGACAAATGCACATTCATGTTGACTTTGTTATTATTTATTGTTTATTACCATGCACATGCACATGCACAAGCACATGCACATGTACTTGGATGTGCGTTATTATTTATTATTTATTTTCATTTACATGCACATGCACATACACATGCAAATTCACATGCATTATTATTTATAATTTATAATTTATTATCATTCACATGCAAATGTGCATGCATATGCACATGCATGTGCGTTATGATTTATTATTTAAACCATGCACCTGCATATGCACATGCACGTGTGTTATTACTACTATTATTATTATTGGTATTTTTAGGGTTTATTATCATTTTTTAGGATTTTTAGGTGTTATTAACATTTATTATGGTTTGTTAGGGTTTTAGGGGTTTTAATGGTATATTAGTGTTTTTAGGGTATGATGGGGGTTATTAGGATTTTATTAGGGTTTATTACGGTGTACCAAGGTTTATTAGGGTTTATTAGGAATTTGTAGGGTTTTATTAGGATTGAGTTGGGTTTATTAGGGTATATTATGGTATACTATGGTATATTTGGGTATGTTTAGGATTTATTAGGGTTTATTATGGTTCATTATGGTTTATTAATTTTTAAGATGCTATATTTAATTTTTTTAGTGTTTAGTAGTGTTTATTCATGTTTATTAGTGTTTTTAAGCTTTTTTAGGTTTTATTAGCATTTATTAGGGGTTTTAGGGCTTTTTAATGATATATGTGGGTTTTTAGGGTTTAGTGGGGTTTATTATGGTTTATTATTGCGTGTTAAGGTTTATTAGGATTGAGTAGGTATTTTTAGGGTTTTATTAGATTTGAGTCAGTATCTTTAAGGTTTTATTAGGGTTGAGTATGGTTTATTAGGGTTTGTTAGGGATTTTTAGGCTTTACTAGGGTTTGTTAATGTTTTTATTAGGGTATATGAGTGTTTTTTAGTTTTTGTTAATATATATGAGGGGTTTTTATAACTTTTTAGGTTTTATTAGAGTGTTTTTAGTGTTTATGAGCATTTTTAACGGTTTATTATCTTTTATTTGAATTTATTATTTTTTTATTAGGGTTTCTAGGGCTTTTTAATGGTTTCTTTGCGTTTTTTTTGTTTATTGGGGTTTAGATGGGTTTTATTCGGTTTTGTTATGGTGTGTCAAGGTTTATTAGGATTGAGAATGAATTTTTAGGGTTTTATTATGGTTTATTTATTCTTATTAGGTTTTATTAAGGATTTTTAGGGTTTATTAGGGTTTGATAGGGGTTTATTAGTTTTTTTTGTTTTATTAGGTTATATTAGTGTTTGTTAGGACTTTTTAGATAATATAGCATGATTTTATTGTTTTTGAGCGTTTTGTTTTTGTTTATTAGCATTTTAGGGTTTCTTTGGTTATATTAGAGTTTGTTTTGGTTTATTAGGGTTTCTGGGGTTTTTTATGGTATATTAGTGTTTTTTTTCTTTATTAGGTTATATTAGTGTATTTTGGTCTTTTTAGGTAATATAGAGTGTTTTTATTGTTTTTGATCATTTTTATTGTTTTTTAGCATTTTTAGGGTTTATTAGATTATATTAGAGTTTATCAGGGTTTCTAGGTATTTTTTAAGGTATACTAGCATTTTTTTCTCTTTATTAGGGTTTTTAGGATTTTATTAGAGGTTATTATGGCGTGTTAAGGTTTTTTAGGGTTGAGTAGGGTTTATTTGGCTTTATTTATGGTTTATTAGGGATTTTTAGGGTTTTTTTGGGTTTATTAGGGTTTATTAGTGTATATTAGTGTCTATTAGGGTTGGTTAGGGTTGTTTAGGTTTTCTTAACGTGTTTTTAGGGATTATTAGGTTTTATTATCATTTATTAGGGTTTATTAGGTATTTTTGGGGTTTTATTAGGGTTGAGTAGAGTTTCTTTGGATTTTAGGGATTATAAGGAGTTTTTAGAGACTATTAGAATTTATTAGGGGTTTATTAGGGTTTAATGTTTTATATTATGGTATATTAGGGTTTAATATTTTTGAGGGTCTTGAAGTGTCTTTAGGGTTTTTGTAGCATTTATTAGGGTTTGTGTTACGTTTTTAGAGTTTATGTAGCATTTTTAGTGTTTATGTAGTGTTTTTAGGGTTTAGTAAGCAGTTTTAGATTTTTTGTATCATTTTTTAGGGTTTATGTAACGTTTTTAGGGTTTATGTAGTGTGTTTAGGGTTTAGGTTTTATGTAGCATTTTTTAGGGTTTATGTTTCATTTTCTAGGTTTATGTTCTATTTTTAGGGTTGATGTATCATTTATGTTGCATTTTTTTGGGTTTATGTAACATTTTTAGGGTTCATGGAGTGTTTTTAGTGTTTATATTGTGTTTTTAGGTTTTATATAGAATTTTTTAATGTTTATGTTGCGATTTTCAGGGTTTATGTTTCGTTTTTAGGGTTCATGTTACAGTTCTAAGGTTTATGAAGTGCTTTTAGGGTTTATGTAATGTTTTCTGGGTTTATGTTGCGTTTTTTTATTATGTTACGTTTTTAGGGGTTTTGTTGCATTTTTTAGGGTTTATGAATAATTTTTAGGGTTTATGTATCTATATGAAGCCTTTTTTAGGGTTTTAATGGTTGTTTATGGTTTTCAGTGTTTTTAGGGGTTTTTAAGGTTTGTTAACAGGTGTTTTTGGTTTTTTATTGTATTTGATGGCTTTTTAATGGTTTTTGTGGGTTTTTATGGGTTTATTTGTTTTTTTGGTATTGATAAGGATTGTTAGGGTTTTTAGCATGTTTTAGGGTGTGTTTGGGTATTGTAGTGGTTTTTAGGGTTTATATAATGCGTTTCAGCGTTTTTTGGGTTTTTAGGGTTTTTAGTGTTATTTAGCATTTAATATGGTTATTTAGGGTTTATTAGGGTTCTTTAGGGTTTATAAGTGTTCTTTAGGATTTGTTAAAGTTTACTAGCTTTTATATTCTATATTAGGGTTTTATTGGGCTTTTGTAGGCCTTAATAGTTTTTTAGGGTTTATCAACCATTTTTAGGGTTATTAAGGATTTATTAGGGTTTATTTTATTTATTAGGGTTTAGTAACGTGTATTTGGGTTTATTACAATTTATTAGGGTTTATTATTCCTTGTTAGGGTTTATTGCAGTTTATTAGGGGTTTGTTATGGTTTGTTTCAGTTTGTTATGATTTATTTGGCGTTGTTAGGATTTGTTACGATTTATTTGGCGTTATTAGGATTTGTTACGATTTATTTGGGGTTTTTAGAGTTTTTTACTATTTATTTTGGGGTTATTAGGGTTTGTTAGGGTTTATTTGTGGGTTGTAGGGTTTTGTAAGCTATTATTTGGAGGTTTTTGCAGTGGTTGTTCGGGTTTGTTAGGGTTTTTAGTGATTATTAGGGTTTATTATGGTTTGATAGTGTTTTTTAATGTATATTTGTGGTTTTAGGGATTTTGTTGCATTTATTAGTGTCTAAAGAGTTTTTTAGGGTTTATTAGAGGTTATTACAATTTATTAGTGTTTATTAGGGTTTTTAGGGTTCAATAGTGGAGTTTATGAGTTATTAGGGTTTATTAGTGGTTCCTAGGGGTTATTAGTGGTTGTTAGGGTTTGTTAGGTTTTGTTAGGGTTTTTAGGGTTTGTTATAGTTTTTTTGAGTTGTTTGGGTTTTTATGCGTTTTTTTGGGTTTTATGAGTGTGTTTGGATTTTTTATGCTTTGTTCGGGTTATTTTAGCGTTTTATGGGGTTTTGTTGCATTTTTTGGGTTTTGAAGAATTTTTCAGTTTTTTGTAGCAATTATTAGGGTTTAGGTAGCGTTATTAGTGGCTTTAGTGGTTCTTTAGGGGTTTATTATTGTTTAATTTTTTATATTATGGTATATTATGGTTTAATATTTTTTAGTGTTTTGAAGCATCTTTAGATATTTTTTAGCATTTTTTAGGGTTTGTGTAGCGTTTTTAGAGTTTATGTAGCATTTTTAGTGTTTATGTAGCATTTTTAGGGTTTACATGGATGTTTTAGGTTTTATGTATCATTTATAGGGGTTATGTAACATTTTTAGGGTTTATGTAGCGTCTTTAGGGTTTAGGTTTTATGTAGAATTTTTTTGGGTTTATGTAACATTTTTAGGGTTCATGTAGTGTTTTTAGGGCTTATATTGTGTTTTTAGGTTTTATGTAGCATTTTTTAATGTTTATGTTGCATTTTTTTGGGTTTATGTTGTGTTTCTTAGGGTTTATGTTATAGTTCTAGGGTTTATGTAGTGATTTTAGGGTTTATGTAGCATTTTTTGGGATTATGTTGCGCTTTTTGGTTTATGATGTGTTTTTAGGGTTTTTATTCCATTTTTTAGGGTTTATGTATCTATTTGAATCCTTTTTTAGGGTTTTAATGTTTGTTTATGGTTTTTAGTATTTTTTAGATTTTTTAAGATTTGTTAACGGGTGTTTATTGTTGTTATGGTATCTGATGGCTTTTTAATGGTTTAGGGGGAGGGGGTTTATGGGTTTATTTGTTTTTTGGGATTGATAGGGGTTGTTAGTTTTTAGTGTGTTTTAGGGTTCGTTTGGGTATTGTAGCGGTTTTTAGGGTTTATATAATGCATTTTAGCATTTTTTTGGTTCTTTAGTGTTTTTTAGTGTTCGTTAGAGTTTAATATGGTATTTTGGGGTTTATTAGGGTTCTTTAGTTTTTATTAGTGTTCTTTTGGATTTGTTAGAGTTTATTAGCATTTTTATTGTATATTAGGGTTTTATTGGGTTTTTATAGGCATTAATATCTTTTTCTAGGGTTTATCAAAAAAATTTAGGGTTATTTAGGGTTTATTTTATTTATTATGGTTTAGTAACGTGTATTTAGGTTTATTACAATTTATTAGGGTTTATTATGATTTATAGGGTTTATTGGGGTTTATTAGTGGTTTGTTATGGTTAGTTTCGGTTTGTTATGATTTATTTGGCATTGTTTTGATTTGTTACAATTTATTTGGGGTTGTAAGGGTTTGTTATGATTAATTTTGGGGTTATTAGGCTTTTTGAGGGTTTATTAGTGGGTTGTAGTGTTTTGTAGGATATTATTTGGATATTTTTGTAGTGTTTTGTCGGGTTTGTTAGGGTTTTTAGTGATTATTAGGGTTTATTATGGTTTAATAGTGTTTTTGTTGTATATTAGTAGTTTTAGGGCTTTTGTAGCGTTTACTAGGGTCTAATTGAGTTTGTTAGGGTTTATTACAAGTTATTACGATTTATTAGTGTTTATTAGGGTTTTTAGGGTTTAATAGTGGTTTTTATGGGTTATTAGGGTTTATTAGTGGTTCATAGGGGTTATTAGTAGTTACTAGGGTTTTTTAGGTTTTGTTAGGGTTTTTACGGTTTGTTTGAGTTGTTTGGGATTTTATGCGTTTTTTTGGGTTTTATGGGTGTGTTTGGATTTTTTATGCTTTGTTAGGGTTATTTTAGCGTTTTTGGGGTTTGGTTGTGTTTTGTGTGTTTTGAAGCATTTTCCAGGATTTTTTTAGCAATTGATAGGGTTTATGTAGCATTGTTAGTGGCTTTAGTGGTTCTTTAGGGATCTTTAGGTTTTTTAGGGGTTTTTAGGGTTTTTTAGGGTGTATTAGGGTTTCTTTTGAGGTTTTTAGGGTTTTCTAGGGGGTTTTATGGTTTTTAAGGGTGTCATAGGGTTGGTTAGGGTTTTGTTAGTCATTTTTATGCTTTTTAGGGGTTTTGTTATCGTTTTTAGCGGTTATTAGGGCTTTTAGGGTTTTTTGATGTTTTTTTGAGGATTTTTAGGGTTTTAGGTCTTTTTTCGGGTTTTTTCGGTTTTTTCTGTTTTTTTGTGGTTTTAGGGGTTTTTAGGTTTTTTAGGGGTTTTTAGGATTTTTTTGGGTTTTTAGGGTTTTTAGGGTTTTTAGGGTTTTTTTTGGGTTTTTATTGTTTTTTAAGGTTTTGTCAGGTTTTCGCGGGTTTTTTAGGGGTTTTTTCTGAATATTATAATTTTGAATGGTTTAATAGCGTTTTTGTTGTATATTTGGGTTTTTAGGTTTTTTGTAGCTTTTATTGGTGTCTAATAGGGTTTTTACAGTTTATTATGATTTATTAGTGTTTATTAGGGTTTAGTAGTGGTCTTTAGGGTTTATTAGGGTTTATTATGGTTTACTATTGTTTGGTAGGGTTTGTTAGGATTTATTAGTTCTTATTAGAGTGATTTAGGGTGTCTAAGGGTTTGTTAGGGTTTCTAAAGGTGTGTTAGGGTTTCTAAGGGTGGGTTAGGGTTTTTTATGGGCGGGTTAGGGTTTTTAAGGGTGTGTTATGGTTTCTAAGGGTTTCTAAGGTTGTGTTAGGGTTTCTATGGATGTGTTGGGGTTTTTAAAGGTGTGATAGGGTTTCTAAGTGTGTGTTTGGGTTTCTAAGGGTGTGTCAGGGTTTCTACGGGTGTGTCAGTGTTTCTTAGGTTTTCATAGGGTTTTGTTCGAGTTTTTAGGGATTTTAGGGTTATGTTATGGTTTCTTATGGTTTCATAGGGATTTTTTAGGGTTTCTTCAGGTTTTTTGTGTTTATTGGGGTTTCTTAGTGATTGTTTGGGATTGTTAGGGCTTGTTAGGATTTTTTGGGTTTGTAATATTTTTTTAGGGTTTTTTGAGGTTTTCTAGGGTTTGTTAGGGTTTGTTAGGGTTTTGTGTGGTTTTTAATGGGTTTTTTGTGTTTATGTGGTTATTAATGGTTTTTTAGGGTTATTTAGTTGTTCATGGTTGTCACAAATGTGTAGAGCTAGTCGCAAGCTTCAATTTGATATGTGGTAGAAGTGAAACGGACACCCAGATCAAGAGTTATGGTCATTTGGAAGACTTATGGACCCTTTGGGTCTTTAAGAACATGATAAGGTGTTCCTATTGGTCACAGATGTGTTGATCTTGTCGAAAGCTTCGATTTGATATATGGTAGAGGCAAAACGGACTCCCAGAGTAGATGTTATGGTCTTTTGGAGAGTTTAAGTACCTTTTTGGGCATTCAAGGATGTGAGAAGGTGCTTCAGTGGTTATAGGAGTGTAGGTCTAGTCTCAAGCTTCGATTTGATATTTGGTAGAGGCAAAATGGACACCCATAGAAGAAGTTATTTCCAAACGGACAGCAGAAGCCAATATTTTGACCATCCAAAGGGATTTTGGGACTTTTGGGGGTTGAAGATTGTCAGAAAGGGTTCCAGTGGTTACCAGAGTGTGTAACTTTTCACAATCTTCGATTTGATATGTGGTAGAGCAAAAATGAACACACGTAGCAACAGTTATTGCCATTTTAAATTTAGCAATCTTCCTAGAACCTAAAAACCTAAGAAACCCGCAACTCACTAAAATAGGCAAAACTTCTCCTTCGGGTGTCCGTTTCAGCACTGTGACTAGTAAAATCGAAGCTCATGAGATGATGAGGACCAAGTCTAATAGAAACTAGGAGTATATCAATGAAACATAAGATATATTAGTTATACCATTCCAAGAAAGGTCCAACTTCAAATGACCATAACTTTCCCTTTGGTTGTCCGTTTGAGCTCTACCACATATCAAATTGAAGGAAACGAAGAGATCTACACATAAGGATAACTTTAACAAAGTTCAAGTCATTTTTGGGACCCAAAAATCCACAGAACCCATTAGAAGGCCTCCAAAACTCCATTTTTGTGTCCGGATCCCTCACAAATATTTCTATAAATGGTCATAACTTCTGATCTGTGTGTTTGTTCGGCCTCAGACACCTGTTTTTATCATATTTCATTCCATGAGATTTAGTTTGACTATTCACAGAGCAGAAATGGACACCTAAAGAAGAAGTTATGCCTTTATTAATGACCCTGTGATTTGTTAGGTTTTTCGAGACACCATTTCTAGCACTTTTGTCATGTCTGCTGTTTTTTCAAAAAACTATAACTTATTATTACTGTTATTATTATTATTATCATCATCATCTCATGAAAATTCACATGCACATGCACATGCAACATTATTATATTTTTATTACCATGCACGTGCACATGCAATGCACACACGTTATTTTATTATCACATGCATTGTTATTATTATTATTATGGTTGTTGTTGTTGTTGTTGTTGTTATTGTTATTATCATCACATGAAAATTCACATCCAAATGCACATACATGCACATTAAATGACAATGTTTCATTCTATCATCACATGCATTGTTAATAATAATAATAATATTATTATTATTATTATTATCATCATCATCATCATCATCACATGCAACTGCAATGCATGAGAGTTATTATTTATTGCCATAAACATGCACGCGTAATGCACATGAAATATTCTATTATCATATGCATTAGTACTACTACTATTATCACCACAACTACGACTATTATTACTACTGTTGTTTTTATTACTATCATCGCATGCAAATGTAGATGCACATGCATTATTATTTATTATTTATTTCCATGTACGTGCAATGCAATGCACTTGTATTATCCTTTTATTATTATTATTATTATTATCGTAGTTATTAATATTATTATTATTATTATTATTATTATCATTATTAATATATTTATCACATGAAAATGCACATTCATGTGCGTTGTAATTTATTATTTATTACAATGCACGTGCATGCGTTATTATTATTATTACACTTAGTATTATTAATATTATCATCAAATGTAAAGGCACACGCACATACATGTGCGTTCTTATTTATTATTTACTACTATGCACGTCCACATGAAATGCACTTGCGTTATTTTATTATTATTATTATTATTATTATTCTTGTAGTTGTTGTTGTTTGTATCATCAAATAAAAATGCACATGCACGTGTGTTGTTCGTTATTATTTATTACCATGCACGTGGATGCGTCATTATCATTATCATTACATGTAAATGCAAATTCACGTGCGTTATTATATATTATTTATTATCATGCACATGAAAATGCATTACTCTTGCGTCATTCTATTATCACATGTGTTATTATTATTATTTTTAATTCACATGCACACTCAATGCACATGCATTATTCTATTATCACATGAGTTATTATTTATTCTTTTTTATCATTCACATGCAAATGCATGTTAGTGTTTAGTAGTGTATATTATGGTATATTTGGGTATGTTTAGGATTTATTAGGGTTTATTATGGTTCATTATGGTTTATTAATTTTTAAGAGGGTATATTAGGGTTTGTTAGTGTTTAGTAGTGTTTATTCAGGTCTATTAGCGCTTTTAAGCTTTGTTATGTTTTATTAGCATTTATTAGCGGTTTTAGGGCTTTTTAATGGTATATTTTCAATTTTAGGGTTTAGTGGGGTTTATTATGGTTTATTATGGTCTGTTAAGGTTTATTAGGGTTGAGTAGGTATTTTTAGGGTTTTATTAGGGTTGAGTCGGTATCTTTAAGGTTTTATTATGATTGAGTACGGTTAATTAGGTTTTGTTAGGGATTTTTAAGGTTTACTAGGGTTTGTTAGTGTTTTTATTAGGGTACATGAGGGTTTTTTAGTTTTTGTTAATACATATGAGGGGTTGCTATGACTTTTTAGGTTTTATTAGCATGTTTTTAGTGTTTTTGAGCATTTTTAATGGTTTATTATCTTTTATTTTAATTTATTGTGGTTTATTAGGGTTTCTAGGGCTTTTAATGGTTTGTTTGCATTTTTTTGCTTATTGGGTTTTAGTTGGGTTTTATTAGGTTTTGTTATGGTGTGTCAAGGGTTATTAGTGTTGAGAAGGTATTTTTAGGGTTTTATTATGGTTTTATTAGGGTTTATTAGTTTTTATTTGGGTTTACTATGGATTTTTAGGGTTTATTAGGGTTTGTTAGGGGTTTATTAGTTTTTTTTTGTTTTGTTAGGTTATATTAGTGTTCGTTAAGTCTTTTTAGATAATATAGCATTTTTTTATTGTTTGTGAGCATTTCGTTTTTCTTTGTGAGTGTTTTTAGGGTTTCTTAGGTTATATTAAAGTTTATTATGGTTTATTAGGGTTTCTAGATATTTTTAAGGTATATTATCATTTTTGTCTTTATTAGGTTATATTAGTGTTTTTAGGTCTTTTTAGCTAATATAGAACGTTTTTATAGTTTGTGATCATTTTTTATTGTTTGTGAGAGTTTTTAGGGTTTATTAGGTTATATATGAGTTTATGAGAGTTTCTAGGGATTTTTTAAGGTATTCTATCATTTTTTCTTTATTAGAGTTTTGTAGGGCTTTATTAGGGGTTATTATGGTGTGTTAAGTTTTCTTAGGGTTGAGTAGGGTTTATTTGGCATTATTTATGGTTATTAGGCCTTTTTAGGGGTTTATTAGGGTTTATTAGTGTTTATTAGTGTCTATTAGGTTTAGTTAGGGTTTTTAGGATTTCTTAACATGCTTTTAGGGTTTGTTGTGTTTTATTATCATTTATGAGGGTTTATTAGGTATTTTTGGAGTTTTATTTGAGTTGAGTAGAGTTTCTTAGGGTTTTTAAAGATTATAAGGTGTTTTTAGGGATTATTAGAGTTTATTAGGGGTTTATTAAGGTTTAATTTTTTATATTATGGTATGTTAGGGTTTAATATTTTTGAGGGTTTTAAAGCATCTTTAGGGTTTTTGTAGAATTTTTTAGGGTTTGTGTAGCGTTGTTAGAGTTTATGTAGCATTTTTAGTGTTTATGTAGAATTTTTAGGGTTTATTTAGCAGTTTAAGGTTTTATGTATCATTTTTAGGGATTATGTAATGTTTTTAGAGTTTATATTGCGTGTTTAGGGTTTAGGTTTTATGTAGCATTTTTAGGGTTTATGTTGCATTTTCCGAGTTTATGTTGCGTTTTTAGGGGTGATGTAGCGTTTATGTTGTATTTTCAGGGTTTATGTATCATTTTTTGGGTTCATGTAGTGTTTTTAGGGTTTATATTGTGTTTTTAGGTTTTATGTAGCATTTGTTAATATTTATGTTGCATTGTTAAGATTCATGTTGTGTTTTTAGGGTTTATGTTACAGTTCTAGGGTTTATGTACTTCTTTTAGGGTTTATGTAGCGTTTTTTGAGTTTATGTTGTATTCTTTGGTTTATGTTGCATTTTTAAGGTTTTTGTAGCATTTTTAAGGTTTTATGTAATGTTTTTAGGGTAAATGTATCTATTTGAATCTTTTTTTTGGGTTTTAATGGTTGTTTATGGTTTGTAGTATTTTTAGGGTTTTTAAGAGTTATTAAAGGGTGTTTATGGTTTTTTAGAGTATCTGATGGATTTTTAATGGTTGGGGGGGGGGTTATGGGTTTATTTGTTTTTTTGGGAGTAATAGGGGTTATTAGGGTTTTTAGTGGGTTTTAGGGTTTGTTTGGGTATTATAGCAGTTTTTAGGGTTTATATAATGTGTTTTAGCATTTTTTTGGGTTATTTAGGGTTTTTTGGTGTTCTTTAGAGTTTATATGGTTCTTTAAAGTTTATTAGGTCTCTTTAGGGTTTATTAGTGTTCTTTATGATTTGTTACATTTTATTATCATTTTTATTGTATATTAGGGTTTTATTGGGCTTTTTTAGGCATTAATAGCTTTTTCTAGTGTTTATCAACCTTTTTTACGATTATTTAAGATTTATTAGGGTTTATTAGGGTTTATTTTATTTAATAGGGTTTAGTAATGTGTATTTTGGGTTTATTACGATTTATTAGGTTTTATTATGATTTGTTAGGTTTTATTACGGTCTATTAGGGGTTTGTTATGGTTTTTTTTTTTTCAGTTTGTTACTATTTATTTGGCGTTGTTAGGATTTGTTACGATTTGTTTGGTGTTGTTAGGGTTTGTTACAATTTATTTTGGGGTTATTAGGGTTTTTTAGAGGGTTTTAGGGTTTTTAGGCTATTATTTGGAGGTTTTTGTAGCGTTTTGGCAGGCTTGATAGGGTTTTTAGTGATTATTAGGGTTTATTTGGGTTTTACAGTGTTTTTATTGTTTATTAGGGGTTTTAGGGTTTTTGTAGCATTTATTTGGGTCTAATAAAGTCTGTTGGGGTTTATTATAGGTTATTACGATTTATTAGTGTTTACTAGTGTTTTTAGGGTTTAATAGTGGGTTTTAGGGGTTATTAGGGTTTATTAGTAGTTCTTAAGGTTTATTAGTGGTTTTTTTGGGTTTGTTAGGTTTTGTTAGGGTTTTTAGGGTTTGTTACGGTTTGTTTGAGTAGTTTGGGGTTTTATGCATTTTTTTGGGTTTTATGGGTGTGTTGGGAATTTTTATGTTTTTAGGGTTATTTTAGAAATTTTTGGGGTTTTGTTGTGTTTTGTGGTTTTGAAGCATTTTTCGGTTTTTTGTAGCAATTGTTAGGGTTTATGTAGCGTTGTTAGTGGCTTTAGTGGTTCTTTAGGGTTTTTAGGGTTTTGCAGTGTTCTTTATGATGTATTAGGGTTTCTTTTGAGGTTTTTAGGGTTTTCTAGGGGGGTTTTAGGGTTTTTAATGGTTTCATAGGGTTGGTTGGGGTTTTCTTAGTCATTTTTAGGGTTTTAGGGGGTTTTTAGTGTTTTTGGCGTTTTAAGGGTTTTTAGCAGTTTTTGGGGTTTTTTGAGGTTTTTTTAGTGTTTTTAGGTTTGTTTGTGGGTTTTTTCAGTTTTTTCGTGTTTTTATGGTTTTTAGGGGTTTTTATGGTTTTTAGTATTTTTTCGGTTTTTATTGTTTTTAGGGTTTTTAGGGTTTTTTATGGTTTTGTCAGGTTTTACCGGGTTTGTTAGGGGTTTTTTGTGAACATTTGAATTTTGAATGGTATAATAGCATTTTTGTTGTATATTTTAGTTTTTAGGTATTTTGTAGCTTTTATTGGGGTCTAATAGGTTTTTAGGGTTTATTACAATTTATTAGTGTTTATTCAGGTTTAGTAGTGGGATTTAGGGTTTATTAGGGTTTATTATGGTTTATTATTTTTTGGTAGGGTTTGTTAGGATTTATTAGTGCTTATTAGAGTGATTTAGGGTGTTTAAGGGTTTGTTAGGGTTTCTAAGGGGGTGTTAGGGTTTCTAAGGGTGGGTTAGGGTTTTTATGGGTGGGTTAGGGTTTCTAAGGGTGTGATATGGTTTCTAAGGGTTTTTATGGTTGTGTTTGGGTTTCTATGGGTGTTTTGGGGTTTCTAAGGGTGTGCTAGGGTTTCTAAGGGTGTTTTCAGGTTTCTAAGGGTGTTTTAGGGTTTCTAAGAGTGTGTTAGTGTTTCTTATGTTTGCTTAGGGTTTTTTAGAGTTTTTAGGGTTTTGTTAGGGTTTTTTAGGGTTTTTTAGGGTTTTTTAGGGCGTCTTCGGGTTTTTTTGGGTTTACTGGGGTTTCTTAGTGCTTATTGGGGTTTGTTATGGCTTGTTAGGGTTTGTTTGGGTCTGTTAGGGTTTGTTATATTTTTTAGGTTTTTTGGGGTTTGTTAGGGTTTGTTAGGGTTTGTTAGGGTTTGTTAGTGTTTGTTAGGTTTTGTTAGGGGTTTTAGGTTTTTTCATGGGTTTTAATGGTTTTTAGTGTTTATGGGGTTATTAATAGTTCTTTAGGGTTATTTAGTTGTTCATGGTTGTCACGGATGAGTAGAGCTTGTCGCATGCTTCAATTTGATTTGTGGTAGAGGTGAAACGGACACCCAGAGTAAAAGTTATGATCATTTGGAGGACTTAAGGACCTTTTAGGACTTTAAGAACATGATAAGGTGTTCATATTGGTCATAGATGTGTAGATCTAGTCGAAAGATTTGATTTGTTATATGGTAGAGGCAAAACGGACTCTAGGAGTAGAAATTATGGTCTTTTGGAGGGTTTAAGTACCTTTTTGTGCCTTCAAGGATGTGAGAAGGTTCTTCAGTGGTTATAGGAGTGTAGGTATAGTTGCAAGATTCGATTTGATACGTGGTAGAGGCAAAACAGACACCCATAGAAGAAGTTATTGCAAAACGGACACCAGAAGCCAATCTTTTGACCATCCAAAGGGATTTTGGGTCTTTTTTGGGGATGAAGAATGTCAGAAAGGGTTATAGTGGTTACTAGAGTGTGTATCTTTTCACAATCTTTGATTTTATATGTGGTAGATCCAAAATGAACACATGTAACATAAGTTATTTTCATTTTAAATTGAGAAACTCTCTTAGCTCCTCAAAACCTAAGAAACCCACAACTCACTAAAATAGGCATAACTTCTCCTTCAAGTGTCCGTTTGAGTTTGTGACCAGTCAAATCAAATCTCGTTAGATGAGTGAGGACCAAGTTTAGTAGAAACTATGAGAAGATCAATGAAATCTAAGATATATTAGTCATACCAATCCAAAAGAAAGTGCAACTTCAAACGTCCATAACTTTCGCTCTGGTTGTCCATCTGAGCTCTACCACATATCAAATAGAAATTAGCAAAGAGATATACGTATAAAGATGACTTGAACATATTTCAAGTCATATTTGAGACCCTAAAATCCCAGAAACCCATCAGAAGGCCTCCAAAATGCCATTTCCTTGTACGGATCCCTGTCAAATTTTTCATTAAATGGTCATAACTTCTGATTTGTGTGTCTGTTCAGCCTCTGACACCTGTTTTTACCATATTTCGTTCCATGAGATTCAGTTTGAATATTAATAGAGTGGAAATGGACACCTGAAGAAGAAGTTATGCCTTTTTCAATGACTATGTGATTTGTTAGGTTTTTTGAGACCCCATTTCTTGCATTTTTGTCCTCTCCGCTGTTTTTTCAAACAACTATAACTTATTATTACTGTTATTATTATTATCATCATCATCTCATCCACATGCACATGAACCTTCACGTGCGTTATTATTATATTTTTATTACCATGCATGTGCAAATGCAATGCACACATGTTATTTTATTATCACATGCGTTGTTATTATTATTGTTATTATTGTTGTTGTTGTTGATGATGTTGTTGTTGTTGTTGTTATTATCATTATCATCACATGAAAATTCACATGCAAATGCACATACACGCACATTCAATGAATGTGTGTTATTCTATTATCACATGCATTATTATTATTAATATTATTATTATTATTATTACCATCATCATCACATGAAAATGCAATGCATGGGCATTATTATTTATTACCATGCACGTGCACATGTAATGCACATGAAATATTCTATTATCACATGCATTGGTACTACTACTATTATCACCAATACTACTACTATTATTACTACTGTTGTTATTATTACCATCATCACATGAAAATGTAGATGCACGTGCATTATTATTTATTATTTATTACCGTGCACGTTCATATGAAATGAACTTGTATTATTATTTTTTTATTATTATTATTATCACAACTATTATTATTATTATTATTATTATCATTATCATTATCATTATTATTATCATTATCACATGATAATGCAGATTCATGTGCGTTGTTATTTATTATTTATTACCAAGCACGTACATCCGTTATTATTATTATTATTACAATAAGTATTATTAATATTATCATCAAACCTAAATGCACATTCACATGCATGTGTATTCTTATTTATTTATTATTTACTACTATGCACGTTCACATGAAATTCACTTGCGTTATTCTATTATTATTATTGTTGTTGTTGTTGTTGTTGTTTGTATCATCAAATACATATGCACATGCACGTGCATTGTTATTTATTATTTATTACCATGCACGTGCATGCATCATTATCATTATCATTACATGTAAATGCACATGAACGTGCGTTATTATATATTATTTATTATCATGTACATGCAAATGCAATGCAATTGCGTTATTCTATTATCACATGTGTTATTATTATCTATTCTCATGCACGTTCACACACAATGCACGTGCATTATTCTATAATCACATGTGTTATTATTTATTATTTGTTATCATTCACATGAAAATGCACATTCATGTGGAATTGGTTATTATTTATTGTTTATTACCATGCACATGCACATGCACATGCACATGCACATGCACTTGGATGTGCGTTATTATTTATTATTTATTATCATTTGCATGCACATTCACATACACATGTAATTCACATGTGTTATTATTTATAATTTATTATTTATTATCATTCACATACAAATGCGCATGCATATGAACATGCACAAGTGTTATGATTTATTATTTAAACCATGCACATGCATATTCACATGCACGTGTGTTATTACTATTATTATTATTAGAGGTATTTTTAGGGTTTACTAGCATTTTTTAGAATTTTTAGGTGTTATTAACATTTATTATGGTTTGTTAGGGTTTAGATTTTTTAAGGGTATATTAGCATTTTTTAGGGTTTGGTGGGGGTTATTAGGATTTTATTAGGGTTTATTATGGTGTGTTAAGGTTTATTAGGTTTTATTAGGTATTTTGAGGGTTTTATTAGGATTGAGTTGGGTTTATTATAGTATATTATGGTATATTTCGGTATATTTAGGATTTATTAGGGTTTATTATCTTTCATTATGGTTTATTAAATTTTAAGAGGGTATATTATGGTTTTTTAGGGTTTAGTAGTGTTTATTAGGGTTTATTAGTTCTTTTAAGCTTTGTTAAGTTTTATTAGCATTTATTATGGGTTTTGGGGTTTTTTATGGTATATTTGTGTATTTATAGTTTAGTGGGGTTTATTGTGGTTTATTACAGTGTGTTAAGGTTTATTAGGGTTGAGTAGGTATTTTTAGGGTTTTATTAGGGTTGGGTAGGTATCTTTAAGGTTTTATTAGGGTTTTATTATGGTTGATTAGTGTTTATTAGGGTCTGTTAAAGATTTTTAGGGTTTACTAGGGTTTTTTATTGTTTTTATTAGGGTATATGAGTGTTTTTTAGTTTTTGTTAATATATATGAGGGTTTATTAGGACTTTTTAGGTTTTATTAGCTTGTTTTTAGTGTTTGTGGTCATTTTTTATCCTGACAGAAGGAGGGGCAGATAGAGTGATGCCGCCTCCTCAGGTTCAGCAGAATCCCTTTATCTGTTTCTCTAAACCCATTTTTCTCCCAGTGTTCTTAACGATTTCTTTAAGCCCAAAGGTTCCAGATCTTCACTATGTGGATCCTCAGCTTTCAATCTCGGTTCCAGAGTTATTCAAATCCTCGTGTCTTCTGAATACGACCTTGGTGGCTCGTTTCAACCATCGTAGGTCCTCGGTTGATGAGTTTGACCGCTTCATTTTTGGAAATTGGGACTTGAAATATCACTTGATGATTTGTTTTTCCTCAGAAGAAGATCTGATATGTACATGGTCTTGGGCTCCCTGAAGATGCAATGGCTGCAAGTTCGTTCTTCTCCGCTGGTCTTTCGGCTTCTGTATGAATTGGGACTCACCCTCCGTCGTGACATTGGTTAGTCTCCCGCACCTTCCCTTTCCCTTTCAAAATCCCGCTATCATCCATATGCTAGGTAATCTGGTTGGCCGATTCCTCTGCTCTGATGATCGTACTGTGAGTCACCCGATCAATCTGCGGGTCTGTGTGGAGGTGGATGTCTCAAAGCCACCGGTTGAGTGGGTGTGGATTATGGTTAGAGAGGAATTTAGGTGGAAGAAAGATTTGGTTTACGAAACATGGATTTATTTATGCTTGACTTGCGGTCGGTTGGGTCATTCGACCTCAAACTACCATGACGAAGTCTCGAATAGGAGAACCTCTTGTCCAGGACAGAGGCTCGACAAAGACTCTGATCAGCAGCGGACGGTTGATGTGGAATACAGGGCTGGAAATGTCTCGGGTCTGGAGGGATTGGGCGAACCAATGTTGATAAATTTTGAACAGGTGTCTTTTGAGGTGATTGGCATTGTTGTGGATGGGCAGACCTACAGTGAAACACTGGTTGTAGTGAAGGCTGCTAAGGCTAAGGCTCCAGAACTGCTGGTTGTGGATGTCCTTGCCCACCTAAGGCATGATCTGGTAATTATCCTAGTAAAGTTGAGTGGAGTGGAAGTAGTTCAGGTGGATGGAACAGAGAAGGAGGATTCATTGGAGGTGGTCATGGTGGAACAACGACCGAATTTGGACAGCCCAAAGGAAGCTGTAACGAGCACACTAGTGAGTGATGTCCAAGGATCTGGGGTCCCCCAAGGCCAGATGTTGTAGGAGTGAGCATTTTTTATGTTTTATTAGGTTTTATTAGAATTTGTTATGGTTTATTAGGGTTTATAGGGCTTTTAAATGGTTTGTGTTTTTTTGTTTATTAGGGTTTAGTTGGGTTTTATAAGGTTTTATTATGGTGTGTCAAGGTTTATTATGGTTGAGAAGGTATTTTTTAGGGTTTTATTATGGTTTTATTAGGGTTTATTAGATTTTATTAGGTTTTATTAGGGTTTTTAAGGGTTTATTAGTTTTTTTATTTTATTAGGTTATATTAGTGTTTGTTAAATCTTTTTAGATAATATAGTGTTTTTATTGTTTGTGAGAATTTTGTTTTTGTTTGTGAGTATTTTTAGTGTTTCTTAGGTTATATTAAAGTTTATTATGGTTTATTATGGTTTCTAGGTATTTTTAAGGTATATTAGCATTTTTTGTCTTTATTAGGTTATAGTAGTGTTTTTAGGTCGTTTTAGGTAATATAGCATGTTTTTATTGTTTGTGATCATTTTTTATGGTTTATGAGCGTTTTTTAGGTTATATTAGAGTTTATCAGGGTTTCTAGGTATTTTTTAAGGTATACTAGCGTTTTTTCGTTATTAGGGTTTTATATGGTTTTATTAGGGGTCATTATGGTGTGTAAAGGTTTGTTAAGGTTGAGTAGGGTTTATTTGGATTTATTTATGGTTTATTAAAAACTTTTAGGGTTTTTTGGGGTTTATTATGGTTTATTAGTGTTTATTAGTGTCTATTAGGGTTGGTTAGGGTTGTTTAGGTTTTCTTAACATGTTTTTAGGGTTTATTTGGTTTTATTATCATTTATTAGGGTTTATTAGGTATTTTTGGGATTTTTTTAGGGTTGAGAAGAGTCTCTTAGGGTTTTTTTGGGATTATAAGGTGTTTTTAGGGATTATTAGAGTTTATTAAGGGTTTATTAGGGTTTAATTTTTTATATTACGTTATATTAGGGTTTAATTTTTTTGAGGTTTTTGAATCGTCTTTAGGGTTTTTGTAGCATTGTTTAGTGTTTGTGTAGCTGTAACACCTGAGATTTTTTATGAGAAATATTTTGTTTTTATATACATCATCAAAGGAATCTTTCACTATAGAAAAAACTAGCTTGGATTTATTTACACGCAATCGCGACCTTCCTCGATAGCTTGCGTCGTACGCAATACCGAGTTTCACTAAACAACGATATGCTGTTAAAATATTATTAAAACTAGCCGTTATGAATAGTAATAACCACTTTTTCAAAATTTTTAAATTTCATCTTTCAAAATGGACTTCATTTTTGGATTTGGAATATCGAAATTAGCCTAGGGTGAAATTTTCGTATTTTTCTAAAAATATTCAATTTTTGATGAATAGTGAAAACACTAGGTTACTATTTAAAAACCGACTTTTTATTTAAATAATTATTTATTTATTTAAAATTATTTTAGGTAAAAATTGATACATAATACCTATATAATTTCAAAGAAATTCATTTGAGTCATTTTATAATAACTTTAGACATATAAAAATTTTGTTGAACTTTTCACCGTCTTTTACCCACCTCCTAGGAGAGTTTGAAAATTTACATAAAACTTAATTTTACCACTTCTCTGAGTGGAATTTCAAAAATCCTAAAGACACGGTTAATATCAAGGATTAAAATGTGGTTCAATAAGATAAAAATAATTTTTGGTGAATAGTAACTTTTTACTTTTTTTACCACAGTTAAAAGTAAATAGGGTAATTAAGGGTAAAAATGGTATTATTATTACCCTAACACATGTACTAATTCTATTGGATAAGTGTAATTCGACCAAAAAGAACATTAGGAATAAAATATTACCATTTAGGCCCACTTGGATTAGATTAGGACATTTATTATTAATTTATTTAAAGAAGGGTTAAAATAGTTAAAATCAAAGTTTAATAACTAAATCATTTTTAATATAGGGTTATACATAAGATAATTTCGACTACAAATATTCATTAGAAAGATAAAACGATTTCATACATAATGGAATTTTATTTGTAATTTTTAGACATTAAAAAATTTAATTTATTTATGACACAACGATGATGCAGTAATTACCTTATTGAGGAACTATTAACATAATTGATGTTATAAATACCCAAATAAATGTAATTTGAGACTTTTTATGAATTAAAATAATTTTATAGGTTAATGTTACATTTTATTATTGATTTAATTAACTGTTTTAGAACTAATAATGCTGTTATAATTTTCAAAAAAATCAATTACCAAATAGTGTCAAAATTGACATAAAATAGTTCTTAAAAAAATATTATATTATTAATTGTTATTTTATTCCTAAAAATATAAGGTTCGGCCAAATGACTTATATAAGGTTATATATATTAATAATAAACAACTTGGGGTTCTTTTGTCTTGTTATAGTAAGTTTATTAACCTTATAGTGTAAGAAAACAGGAATACACGGTAAAAGTAAAATTATTTAACTTAAAGTTAAATATAAATGATAAGGTTAAAATAGAAACATAAACTTGTCTAAATTATATGTGATGAGAGGATTTATACCCATCCCCACCTTATCTTCGAAATAGATCAATTTGGAGCTACTAAAAACCGAATATGACTTTATAATAAAATAATATTTTTAGTTTTTCCAAAGGTGCCCCTCTCCTCCCTTATAAAAGGGCACCTCCTCCCTCTCCTCCTCACACCACTTTGAGCCTTCAATCTTGGCCAAACCCTACCAATTTATCTTCTAAACTTCCCTAGAAACATCCTAGATGTCCTGGTCTTCTTGAAATACCATCTTTAGTTCCCTAAGAGGAGGTTAAGAAGAGGCGCTTCAAAGAAGAGGTAATGTCTGTTACCGATTCTTTCAACTTTATTTCTTCTTATACTTCTTCTTATTTAGTTGTTTCATTATTATTTAATAACATCAGTATCACTCATATAATTATATGTTATTATAAGTATGAAAAAACCTTATTTCACCATCTATCCATCCTACAGAAAATGAAATCACCCCGCGTGCGTACGTACGGAATATCGTCTCCACGACGTGGTGTAATCTATTTTCCACCACCACCTTACTTGGATGGGTATAATGGTGTAAATAATAACTATATATTATTATTTTAAAGTGATATTGATTCTGAAATAGTATACTTACACTTCAATACAATTCCACGATCATGGGAACGATATCATCGCTCGTGCGTACGTACGGCCTACCGTCTCCACGATGTGATGCGACTCGTTCTACATGATCTTCATTGCATAATGATTATATAAATGTATTTAATGAATAAATATGATATATATTACACTAATACCATTATGGAAATGAGGTATCTATAACCTAAAAATAAGAATAAGAATTTATTCGACAAAACACACATAAGAACAAAAAGAAATAAACACCCGAATAACAAGTAACAATGAAATATTACTAATAAAAAGCTAATAATATGACCATATATGATATAATAACAATAAGTATGATTCTTTAATAATTAAATAACATTATTTAAATCATTATACATGAGGTTCGGACACGTACGAAGCAAATCGGACCTAAGGTAACGGAAAATCTCGCAAATCTCAATTTTTATCCGAGAGTGTTTATACTTCGATAATTACTGGGGAATATTTATCATCCAAATCCATTTTTCTTCAATATGTAATATTATTTCTATCCTCCTACAATTTTTTAAATCCAATTTTACCCTTCGGTGAGTTTTTAGTAAAAGATATGAAAAGAATCTTTTGTCGTTTTTCGTACGAGGTACTTTTTGACTTTTCCAGCCAAAGTACGAGAAGAATGTTTTCTTTAACTTATAAGGCATGAATGTATTGTTAGAAAATTATTTACATGAAGCTTCCTTTACGAGTTTTCTAGTTTAGTTTTAATCAACTTCTTTTAGGTTAAAATTATATGACATTTTAAACAAGGAAAATGTTTTTGAAGTAGAAAGGATATTTTCCTCAAGAATAGAGTTCAAGCATTTTATCAAAATTATTTTCCATCTAAGATAATATAGGGTTCTATTTCTATCCCTATTTTTACATTGATTTGATTATGTTATGATGAAATTATTTTTATGAAGTCTTTTTATCTTATATAGATTATGTTATGTTGGAATGATGTTTAAGAATCCCATTTTTATTACATGGGTTATGTTATGATGTATGATTTATGATCTTGTAGAACACATAAGAATGGTTTCATTATGAGATGGTTGGGACCTATATCTCTCTCCAATGCATTGGGTATTGATTTATATCTCATGAGATAGACATGGCTGGAACGGCAGGTTAATCCGGTTTAGTGAAACAGGACTGAAATGAGGAGTGAACTCGGTTTAGAAATGGACTTTGTCCGCTAAGATAGTCTTGGAAATGAGTCTTGACTAATAAGATATGATTCTCTATGATTATGTGTGTATGCCACAGAGTTTCATGTTTTAAGTTATGATTATTGATTTATCCCATGTTATGAAATTATGATCTCTTTTGCAGGTTAAGATTTCTAAAATGTTATGATATTATGAATATGATTGATATTTCTTTTGTTTACCCTTACTGAGCATTCGAACTCACCCTTTTGTATGTTTTCTTTCCCCAGGTCAGGAAGAAGGTTATTAAGTAGGATATTCCAAAAGGGACTCTAGATATGATGAAATAAATGGGAGATAACTTAGATGATTTATGAACCAGTTTTTTATGTTTCCCAGTTTCTAAAGACACTATACCTATACGGTCCTTTCATGGTTTTCTTATATGTTTTAATAAGTATTCTTCAATTATGATGCAATAACAATTTAGGTAAAGTATGGGTCATTATAGTTGGTATCATAGGAAAATGAGGTAGGATTGAATTCGATCCTTGGGAACTCTCACATGTGAGCGTTGGACGAAGCATGGCTCTCCGCCCAAGGGCTTCATGAGGAAATGGCTGCCACTAGGGATGGTGGTGTGTCCCGCCCAGGGGGTGTAACCGCCCATAGAGTGCCATGATAAGTATCCATTATATTCCACTGGATGTAATTCGAGACCGTTATAGTTGTTATCAAAGTAAAGGTATAGTCAACCTTTGGAAACTAGGATGTGAAAGCCTTAGTAATAACCCTAAGGATAAGTCTAAGCATAGAACACAATCTCAGTGTTTTATAAATGGTCATGAGTAACCTATGATAAGACCTTATGTGTGAAATTTTATTCTTTATTATGTGGTTTTCCTATTATAATTAGTGTTTCTCACATAATTCTTCTTGATTTTAGTCAATGGCTGGAACCCGAAGGAACCGTGTTAATGAGGAATGCGACTGGAAATGCAATGATTGTCCCCCTGAGCAACCAAACATTATGGGAGCTGGAATGAAAAATCTTATAGCCATGCTCACACAACTTTCTCAAGCTATGAATCATGCAGGACATCCAGACGAGCAAAGGAAAGAGCAACATTCTGTTGAATCCTTCATGAGGCAGCATGCACCCTCATTCAGCAGGTCTACTGATCCATTAGTGGCTGAACAGTGGATTAGTACCACTAAAAAGATATTTTCAGTTCTTCAATGTTCTGAACATGACAAATTCATCTTAGTAGTGTATCATTTGGAAGGTGATGCTGATCAATGGTGTAATCTTATCAAGAATACGAGGCAAAGGGATGAAATTGATTCCATGGAATGGGACGAGTTCAAGAACTTATTTTTCAATAAGTAAATCCATCATATTCTTTGAAGAAAGATGGAGAAGGAGTTTCTTGAACTAAAGAAAAAGGATGATGAATCTGTTAGTACCTATGAAGCAAATTTCACAAGACTTGCAAGGTACGCTTCTGGTATTATTATCCAGCCGGAGAGTAAGATCGATCGATTCTTTAGTGGATTAAAACTAAGTCTTCAAAGGGCGATAGCCATAAGGGACTTCAATAGCTACAATGAAATCGTTCGATGTGCTCTCAAGGTTGAGATGGATATTGGACTAACCCATTAGTCATATTCATTTGATAAGAAGAGGAAAATGGAATTCAATGAAAAATCTAAAGAACACACTGAAAATAAGATGAGTTTTTCCTTATGCTCAAAGTGTGGAAAGAAACATGGAGGGAGTTGTCTTAAAGGGACAAGTAAATGTTTCAAAGGTGGAAAATAAGGTCATCGGGCATTTGAATGCCACAATGATGGGAAGAAGATGTCTAGTGATGTGAACAAATAAAAGGCTATACAGGGTGCACCTCCTAAACTTCAATGTTACAAGTGTAAGGAAATGGGGAATTATGTTAATCAATGCCCTAATCCAAGGGTTGTTGATGATGATCGATGTCAACAAACTCTTAAGGATAAAGAAAAAGGAAAGTCACATGCAATTTCTATCAGGGATGTGGAGTATGATAACAAAGTGGTGAAAGGTACACTTACCATCCACTCTAAAGTAGAAAATGTTTTATTTGATTCTGGATCCACCCACTCTTTTATTTCTGAAGACTTTTCTAAGGGTATCACCGTATTACCTTGGAAGTTAGATATTAAGTTATCTGTGACAACCCCTAATGGCACAACAGTCACATCAAAAGTTTACAATTCTTCTCCGATTGAAGTTTGTGGGAAAGTGCTTTTTACAAATCTTGTGATCCTTCCTATAGTGGAATTTGATGTGATTCTTGGCATGGATTAGATTTATTTATATGGATCTCATATCAATTTCAAAATAAGGGAAGTCACATTTCATATTCCAGATCAATATATGATTGTCTATCGATGCAAGGATGAACATAACCTTCCTGTGGAAATTTCTTCCATTATATGGATTTTGATTCCTCTAAATGAAGGTTATTTATCTCAAATGGTTGGTGAGAAACTCACGATTAAGAATATGCCCATTGTATAGGAGTTTGATGATGTCTTTACATAGGAATTTCCAGGTCTTCCACCAAATCGTGAAGTTGAGTTTTTAATAGAACTCATACCGAGTGCTATGACTATTTCAAAGACACCTTATAGAATGGCCCCAATTGAGTTGCAGGAATTGAAGAAGCAAATCCAAGAGAATCTTGATAAGGGATTCATACGCCCTAGTGTGTCACCTTGGGGAGCACCTGTTCTATTTGTTAAGAAAAAATATGGATCAATGAGACTCTGCATTGATTATCGATAACTTAACAAGATCACTATCAAGAAAAAATATCCTCTCCCACACATTGATGACTAATTTGACCAACTACGCGGAGCTCAATACTTTTCCAAGATTGATCTTTGTTTTGGGTATTATCAATTAAGGTTCAAAAGGGAGGATATACCAAAGATGGCTTTCCGTACAAGGTATGGACACTATGAATTTATAGTGATGTCATTAGGTCTTACTAATTCCCCTGCTATCTTCATAGATCTAATGAATAGAGTCTTTAGAGACTATCTTGATCAGTTTGTGGTAGTATTTATAGATGATATTTTTGTCTATTAAAAGAGCAAGGAAGAACATTAAGATCACTTGAGAATTATATTGAAGACCCTGAGAAAGGAGAAGCTTTATGAAAAATTTACCAAGTGTGAATTTTGGCTTCAAAAAGTTTCATTTTTGGGTCACATAATCTTAAAAGAGGGGATATCTGTGGATCCAGCAAAGACAGAGGTTATCGAAAGATGGATGCGACCAACAACAGTAACTGAGATCCGAAGTTTTCTTGGTTTGGATGGATATTATCGACATTTTGTGAAAGATTTTTCATTATTATCTAATACACTCACCAGGTTTACTCAAAAAGGAGTTAAGTTCGTGTGGACGGAGGAATGTGAAGAGAATTTCAAGGAGTTGAAAAGAAGGTTGTCCATTGCACCTGTACTCACACTTACTTGTAGTGGGTAAAGGTTTGTGATCTATAGTGATGAATCCAAGAAGGGGATGGGGTGTGTTCTTATGAAAAATGATATGGTGATAGCTTATGCCTCACGACAGTTGAAAATCCATGAGAAAAATTACCCAACTCATGATTTGGAGTTAGTTGCGGTAATCTTTGAATTAAAGATTTGGAGGCATTGTCTTTATGGAGAAAGGTGTGATATTTTTACTGATCATAAAAGTTTAAAGTATATTTTCACACAAAAGGAGTTGAATATATGCCAAATAAGATGGTTGGAGTTGATTAAGGATTACGACTGCTCAATTCATTACCACCCTGGGAAAGAAAACAAGGTGGAAGATGCATTAAGTAGAAAAGACCATGCTAGCTTATCCATGATAAGGATCACAAAAGATCCAATATTTATGGATTTACAAAGGATGGATCTTGGAATTATAATGGAAGGGGAAAAATTGTATCTTTCTCAAATGAATGTTCAACCATCTATAGATGCGAAAATTAAATAAGCACAGAAAGAAGATGCAGAGTTACAAAAGAAGGTGAGAAATGTTCCTGAATTCAACCTTGATTGTGATGGGATAATAAGGTTCAGGAATCGGGTTTGTGTTCCTCCCATCCCATAATTAAAGAAGGGGATGCTGGATGAGGCTCATAGTTCTTCATTCTCTATTCATCCTGGAAGCACGAAGATGTATAGGGACCTGAAATAGTACTTCTAGTAGGATGGCATGAAAAGAGATGTTGCTAAATATTTCTCTCGATGCTTGGTTTGTAAGAATGTTAAAGCTAAGAGACAGAAGTCTAAGGGCATGTTACAACCATTACCCATACTTGAATGGAAATCGGAAAACATCACTATGGACTTTGTCACCGGACTTCCTAAAACATCCAAAGGCAATAATTCTATCTGGGTCATAGTTGATCGTCTTACAAAGTCGGCACACTTCATTGCTATTAGAGAGGATTTCTCTCTGGATCAGTTTGCCAGGATATATGTAAAGGAAGTAGTAAGATTTCATGGAGTACCACTTTCCATTATATCTGATCGGGATCCGAGGTTTACCTCAAAGTTCTGGTGAAGTCTTCCGCATACTCTGGATACAGAGTTGACTTTCATCACTGCTTATCATCCTCAGAAAGACGGTCAATCTGAGAGAAAAATTCAAACTCTAGAAGATATGTTAAGAGATTTCTCTATAGATTTCAAAGGTGGTTGGGATCAACACCTACCATTGGTGGAATTTTCTTATAATAATAACTTTCACTCCAGTATTCATATGGCTCCTTATGAAGCCCTTTATGGAAAGAAATGCAGGACTCCAACTTGCTGGGATGAAGTTGGGGAAAGAAAGCTATTAGGACCAGATCTTGTTGATGAGATGGCAGAAAAGGTCAGATCTATTCAACAACACATAAGAGTAGCTCAGAGTCGACAAAAAAGTTATGCTAATAACGGAAGAAAAGACCTAGAGATTGAAGTGGGTGATAAAGTGTTCTTACGAATATCTCCTTGAAAGATAGTAATGAGATTTGGAAAGAAGGGAAAGCTGGGCACTAGGTATATCGGTCCTTTCGAAATACTGGATCCTGTTGGGAAGGTAGCTTACTGATTGGTGCTTCCACCGAATCTCTCTCAAGTTCATGATGTGTTCCATCGATCACTCCTGAGAAAGTACATACCCGATCCTTCACATGTACTCAGCTCAGAAGTTGTACCGCTGGAGCAAGATCTTTCTTATGAAGAACAGCCGATAGAGATTCTGGATCATAGCAAAAAAGTCCTATGGAACAAGACCACTCGCTTGGTGAAAGTTTTATGGAGGAACCACCACTTAGAAGAAGCTACATGGGAGCTTGAGGATATGATGAGGGGAGGTATCCTCATCTATTTGTTACCAAGTGATGAATTTCGAGGGCGAAATTCATTTTAAGGGGGGTAGAATGTAACACTCGAGATTTTTTATGAGAAATATTTGTTTTTATATACATAATCAAAGGAATCGTTCACTACAAACAATACCATCTTGGCTTTCTTTACATGCAATCGTGACCATCCTCGATAGCTTGCGTCGTACGCAATACTGAGTTTCACTAAACAACGATATGCTATTAAAATATTATTAAAACTAGCCGTTATGAATAGTAATAACCAATTTTTGAAATTTTTAAATTTCATCTTCCAAAATGGACTTCATTTTTGGATTCCGAATATCGAAATTAGCCTAGGGTGAAATTTTGGTATTTTTCTGAAAACTTTCAATTTTTGATGAATAGTGAAAACACTGGGTTACTATTTAAAAAGCGACTTTTTATTTAAATAATTATTTATTTTATTTAAATTTATTTTAGGTAAAAATTGATAAATAATACCTATATATGTTCAAAGTAATTCATTGGAGTCATTTTATAATAATTTTAGACATATAAAAATTTTATTGAACTTTTCACCATCTTTTACCCACCTTCTAGGAGAGTTTGAAAATTTACATAAAACTTAATTTTACCGCTTCTGTGAGTGGAATTTCGAAAATCCAAAAGACACAGTTAATAACAAGGAGTAAAATGTGGTTCAATAAGATAAAAATAAATTTTGGTGAATAGTAACTTTTTACTTTTTTTACCACGGTTAAAAGTAAATAGGGTAATTAAGGGTAAAATGGTATTATTATTACCCTAACATATGTCCTAATTTTATTGGACAAGTTTAATTCGACCAAAAACAACGTTAGGAATAAAATATGACCATTTAAACCCACTTGGAATAGATTAGGACATTTATTATTAATTTATTTAAAGAAGGGTTAAAATAGTTAAAATCAAAGTTTAATAACTAAAACATTTTTAATATAGGGTTATACATAAGATAATTTCGACTATAAATATTCATTAGAAAGATAAAACGATTTCCTACATAATGTTATTTTATTTATAATTTTTAGACATTTAATAAATTAATTTATTTATGACACATTGATGATGTAGTAATTACCTTGTTGAAGAAATATTAGCATAATTGATGTTATAAATACCCAAATAAATGTAATTTGAGACTTTTTATGAATTAAACTAATTTTATAGGTTAATATAACATGTTATTATTGATTTAATCAACTTTTTTTGAACTAATCATGCTGTTATGAGTTTCACAAAAATCAATTACCAAATAGTGTCAAAATTGACATAAAATAGTTTTTAAAACAAATATTATATTATCAATTGTTATTTTATTACTAAAAATCTAATATTCAGCAAAATTACTTAGATAAGGTTATATATATTAATAATAAACAACTTGGGGTTCGTTTGTCTTGTTATTGTAAGTTTATTAACATTATAGTGTAAGAAAACAAGAAGACACGGTAAAAGTAAAATTATTTAACTTAAAGTTAAATATAAATGATAATGTTAAAATAGAAACCTAAACTTGTCTAAATTAAATTGTATTATATTATTTCGACCCATACCCACCTTATATTTTAAATAAATCAATTTTTATCTATTAAAAACCGAATATGACTTTATAATAAAATAATATTTTTTGTTTTACCAAAGGTGCCCCTCTCCTCCCTTATAAAAGGGCACCTCCTCCCTCTCCAAATCACACCACTTTGATCCTTCAAGATCAGCCAAACCCTGAATATTTCTCTTCTCCACTTCCCTAGAAACATCCTAGAGGTCCTGGTCCTCTTCAAAGACCATCTTTAGTTCCCTAAGGGGAGGTTAAGAAGAGGCGCTTCAAATAAGAGGTAATGTTCGTTACCGATTCATTCAACATTATTTCTTCTTCGACTTCTTCTTATTTAGTTGTTTCATTATTAAGTAATAACATAAGTATCACTAATATACTGATATGTTATTATAAGTATGAAACAACCCTATTTTACCATCTATCCATCCTATGGAAAACGAAATCACCGCGCGTGCGTACGTATGGAATACCGTGTCCACGCCGTGGTGTAATCTTTTTCCCACCACAACCTTACTTGGATGGGTATAATGCTGTAAATAATAACTATATATGATTATTTTAAATTTATATTGATTCTGAAATAGTATACTTACACTTCAATACAATTCCACGATCATGGGAACGATATCATCGCTCGTGCGTACATACGGCCTACCGTCTCCACGATGTGATGTGATTCGTTCTACATGATCTTCATTGCATAATGATTATATAAATGAATTGAATGAATAAATATGATATATATTACACTAATACCATTCTGTAAATGAGGTATCTATAACCTAAAAGGAGGAATAAGA